>JAVTVY010047828.1:0-226976 GCA_036873755.1 Hanleya hanleyi
CACATATCACGAATCGTTAGATTCTTGGTATGTGCTTTAGAATAGGTTAACCAGAAGATTATACTGTGAAGCCATGTGACTGTCAGTATGTCGGCACCTCTTCCCACTTCCCTTATATGTGTTGTAATCTCCCTCGGTTTGAAAGACGTAACAAGCCCATAACATCATACAACACGTAGAAAAGTTCATACAGTGTTTTCTCTCTCTTTGCCCACTTACCCAAATACAATATATGGTATATACATACATGTATTATCCAATCCGTAGAAATTTTATATAAATGTCGGGTAATTCGCGCACTAGTTTGACCATATTCACCCAGTATGGTATTATGCAATCTGTATCTGCCATATGTACATGATTAATTTCACCCAGTATTTCCTCAACCAAATTGCACCGTCTTTCCCTTCGTTGTGCCTATTCGGCCAATGTCATGCAATTCAATGCTGTATACATGTAGTCACCAGTATATTCGCGCACTTTTCCCACACATTTTCCTCCATCACATATCGCAGTATCCCCCTCGTCATGCCTGTTCACCCTTCATCATATAATCCTATCATAGACAGTAATTTCACACCGCATTTCCCCTTATTATCCTCGATCAACTATCCCAGTATTTTCCGTGTTATGCCTATTCACCCAAGATAATATAATCCTATGCCATGTACATGTGTCCCAATTATGCGCTTTCCAGCACATTGCATTCCCGGATTCTTCCCTATGCTTCCTTGTGCCAGTGGTAAATAATTCCTGATGATTAATTCTCTCCATTTGTTCCCATACACCTGAAGTGATGTTTTACTGTTCATAAGTTGTTCACCCACCCATCCTGAACTTCCAATGACACTTCTTTCCTCTAAGGTTTGCCCACAATTTTGATCCATAGATGGATTGATGTCATACTGTCCGCTACTTATTTCCAGTTTCTCGCACCATCCTGGCTTCATCCAAGGAACTAAACCGTCCATAGTAGTGTAGCTTCAACCTGCTCACTTTTCCCCCATTTTAGTCCATCCGAGCGCCCCATAAATAGCTTCCGTTCAACGATTGTCAGCATGTTTACCCCAAGCCGGAGGATCCATCTGCCTGCCTGGAGTTGTACTAAATCGAGCCACCTTTGCCCATCAAGGTTCACAGTTTCCACTTTATATAAAATCCCGGGGATAGATACTTTCTCCCAAAGTATCCTAGGGAGATTGAGTGAGTAGGATTCAACGTCGTTTTCAACATTTTTTCAGTCATATCACGACGGTGCCTACATGTGCCAGAACTCGAGAGTGTCCACAGTTCCTATTATCCTAGACACGGATCAGCCCAGCCAGTACAGCACCCGGCCACTCATCCAAGTATTGACCGAGCTCAACGTTGCTTAACTTCGGTGATCTGATGAGAACCGGTGGGCCCAACGTGATACGCCTTACTCCCCAAAGTAGCACACATAGTACGATAGAAAAGTGGTTTCACATTTCTGTTCTAGGGACACCAGGACATTAAACCTGGGTGTACCGTATTTTAAAAAGGCGTATATTTTGAATCCCGTGGAATCTTCTTATAGAAGTCTGAATATTGTTGGGTTTAAAAGAAAAAAGTCTGCGATTAATACAATTTGGAAACTGGTATCACTCATTCGATCACTCAATCTCTTACATCCAGCGCTCTTCCGATTGAGCTACATGCTTCTTTGAACAAGTGGTCACGCCATCAATTTAAAGGACGAGGAGAAGACCGATCGGGATTCGATCCCTCAACCTCTTGCGTACAAATCCAGCTCTCTACTGACTGAGCTAAAGGGAAATTCCCGCTATCTAGAACATGTACAAGCGCTGGATGAGTGTCTGTATATACCATATACAGTTCTTGCCAATTGTTATTTGTATACGTAGTTGCCTTTTCTTCTAAAATATTGTTTGTAAAAGAACGAACATAGCCAGATATTATTTTATGAATTAACTTGGCTCATACAGAGCACACAAGGCACTTCCCTTCATATAGTTTAATCGTCATGTAGTCCGTCGGTGGATATTTCTAGTGGCACAGCACTTTGTGGGAGTATTATTTAGTGTGCTGTAGTTTATAGACGTTGACAGAGTTAGCCGAGTTCAAAGGGGGGCCATGTGAACTAAAGAGCTTCCTGATTACTTGTGATGTTTTAAACAAATTTAAAAAAAGAGAGACAAATTTAGGGTATCGCCGAATCTCGCAATGTTTTGGCGAAACTATGCAACACCCTTGGAGCATGACACCTTGCTTGTCATGCGATATTAACGGCTAGATTTACTACTGTCGACCATAATTCCTTTCGCCGTCTGTTGGAGTGATTCTGACATCTTGATAAATTCATACATTACACACCATGAAGGCGTGAAGTGCAGTTGTGTTGTAACCCTCGGTTAAGTCGACTATATTATTTCAGTCCGACACCTAGAGATTACAGAAAGCATATTTGTCTGCCTGCTGACTGCCAAGTGTGAAATTTGAACAACTCACCTACCGCGTTTATCCATGAAGAAGTGGGTATGAATGAGGAGTGTAAGTTGCTGAATGTTGGCATCCATGGCCTCGAGCTCGCGCTCTCTCTCTCTTTCTGAGAAAGCGGGAAACGTTCTACGCATTGTTCAGTGGAATGAAATTTCACACTGCTTCGAATGTGGTATGAGTCTTAAGTCTTTGAATATTGGAATTTTCACGGTTTAGTTGTGTGTTTCCACACGCGTTTCTTACATCGTTACAAGCTCCCCGCCATGTCTACTTTCTCAGTTTCTACAAATACTACATGTTGGTGGAGAGAGGGGCATACCCCATATGTAGGTGTGGCTGTCTGGCAGGTGATGGGCTGACAGGCACAGGACATGGCTTTTCGAATATATGTCTTCATCGGTAAGATGTACAAACGTCTCTCTGCCAGATATACGTTCTTGGAGAACGTGAGGTGTTCTCGTGATGATGAAGACATGTGTGTTTAAATGAACGTAGCAAATTATGAAGTGAAAAACATGCCTTCGAGTTATATTGTCGTCTGATGTTCAGTGACCCCCTCCCACTCAGACACTTTGAAAACCTCACCATGGAACCGTTAGTATTGCTTATCGCTCATGATTTGCCATTAGGAATGTTATCTGACAATCGATAAGCAACCATACTTAACTGATTGGCCGATATTGTGTTGTCTGATAATGGATGAGCATCATGGATGTCTGATGGAGTAAACGCCTCAACATGGGGTGAACCTGGTAAATGCAAGTATACCCAGAAAAACTAACCTGTAATGCCCGACATCGAACGGCTTGAATTTCTCACCAAAACAATAAACCTACATATATTTGTTGAGAGACATGTATAGAGGGCGGGCCTCGGGGATTAACAGTCCAAAATTTATCCTGCCATATACAAATCATATGGTTGCTTTTTAATGGCCAGACATCAGCCCCCCCCCCCCCCCACCTCTTACCAAAAAAAAATGAAAAGATAACTTTGACAGAAAAGTGTACTTCCCTGAGAAAGTAACACAGGTAACCATTTGAAATTTAGAACTGTTTGCGACCACATCGCTAGACTTGGTATGACTAGCTTTCTGCCTTGGGCATCACCTGTTGGGGTAAAACGACACGGTATGCTTGTCTCAAGGTTCTGTAACCCATAAATTAATAAATTGTCCCATTATATCACAAAAGCAGTTTCAGATTACTTTAAGGGAATAGTGTGAAACCCCCTGGACATAGATATACGGTCAGGCTGCTCGGATATGTGTTCTCTGGTGTTTGAATCAGGCGACATGGGAGGCTGGTGTCAGACTAAAAAACTTGAGTTTTCACCAAAATGTCTCCCGGACAACGTAACAACGCCACGCATCCCGATGAAAAGTGGACGCGAGCACAGGCGACTTGTACCCAAGTCCAATTCAACGCAACATCGTGGCCGTCGACGTCTCGTGTCAGCCCCGTATTGACATTGTCTGGCAGCTGGGCGGTGGTTTCAGCATGTTGATGTTGTCGAGCTCCGGGTTTCTTCTCCAAAGTGAGGTATGGCGGTTTTAGCTCGATGTATTGTACCATGAAGATGTCCATCGTAGATACGAAAAGACAGTTGCCTTGAGAGTTGGCTGATTCAAGGTGCTGACCGCAATACAGATCTTCTGATAATCTAATCATATCTCTCAACAAAATACCACTAGGTCGCGTTTCAGGAATGCATACGGGAGGAACATGAGTTAGGCCAGCGTTTGTGGACTAGTATGCAAGATAGAAAATTAATGCATCTATTCGCCAGAGTAGCATGTTGGGGAATTTCCTTTAATCCATTATGTAAAAACCATAGCCCATCATCCTAGCGCCTTAGATTTCAGGTTCATGGAACACCTATTAGAGACGATGGATCGTGTATCTGCAGCAAGGAGTGTTCACGCGATACATTTGAAGCGATTGGAAGCTGGAACAAATTGACAATAGCCCGGTTTATTGCAAGAAAAACTTGTGAGTAGCATACCTTGGCTTTTTATACCAATATAGGTGACGCTCGGCGTGAAAAAGCAACACGTCAAAGAATATCGATTGATAACAATGTGATAACAAAATTTCCATCGATGGTTTATTTGGGAAATGAATCGCTTTTCATTCGCACTGACGTTCCCAGGAATTTGCATGGATTAATGATAGTTCCTCTGACATGGTCCACTATTCCAATTCCAATACAGGTAGATTGTCGACCAAAGCTCAAGAAAACCGGTAATGCTTCGGAGATTCACGAACTATCAGAAGAAATACACAAGTATCAAACTGATTCGACAGAACTACGCTGATCTCTCAAAGTTTCGAATGGTTTACCAATGCACCAAATATTGTGGCCGAGACTCACCAATATAGGAAGAATCTAGGGAGTCTGAGAAGCGATATGCAGCATTGTACATGATTTACCCAAAGGCGTGTTGTCTGAGAAGCGGCGAGCAGCCATCGTTCTAATGATTGACCATATTAGAGAAGAGTTGTCTGAGAATCGATAGCAGCCATCTTTCATGATTGGCCATAGTTGTCTAAGAATCGGCATGCAGACATCGTTAATGATTGGCCCTAAAAGGTGTTGCTTGAGAATTAGTTTACAGACATCCTTCATACGAACCACATTCTCCACCCCGACTTGATTCATATCTGCTATCAAATATGCTAATCAATACAGGCTGGTCTATTGAAAGAAGTGACAATGCTGACCAAAAAACGTTGGGGTCCATTGGTTATTTTGACATAATACAGGAGGGTGACTCTGAAAATATTAGATAGAAGCATTTTGTAGATCAATAGTTCGACATATATTTATTCATCTCATCGTCATCATAATGTAAACCACAATTCCTGAAGATGACACATGCATATCTCTAATATTTTCGGGGTGATAATGACAAAGTGAAATCTTGAATTTACTTGTATATCCCAAGTAAGAGCTGGTACTTGATCAAAACATAATTTCTGTGTTCAGTTGAACACCTTGGCGACCTAAATGCTGAAGACTGACCGATGTCTGGCCACGTGCGGCAACAGATATTGGATGCAACGGTGATGTTTTCACCTCCAGTTTAAACGCCAGATTTAAAACCCAATTTGGGAAGACATGGCATGAAAATGACACAGCTTTGACTATGATCTTTGATCTACCCCTCTGACCCACACTGGCCAAATGTCTACGAGAGATGTATCAAATAGATGATCCTGTGATCCCGAAGATGATCCTGTGATCCCGAAGATGATCCTGTGATCCCGAAGTGCCGTGAAAAGGGATAAGGTACCGGGTAACGTCACGATGATCCTGTGATCCCGAAGTGCCGTGAAAAGGGATAAGGTACCGGGTAACGTCACGATGATCCTGTGATCCCGAAGTGCCGTGAAAAGGGATAAGGTACCGGGTAACGTCACGGCTGCTATTAACAGTTGGTGTATTTAAGATCTCCTGTTCGTATGATTCGTCACAATCGGATCTATACCGACATATAACTTGACGTGAATTTTGCTCCACAGAATGACCAACATTCGACAGATACAATCAGCAGGTTTTCTCAGCAATATCACTGAATACATTCGGTCACGTCTGTCGCTCACATAGTTCATCATTTTCCAACAGATGACTCGATATGGTTATTACAACATCCCTCTGAAATATTTGTATCTAATCCCGCTGAGCCGGGGCTAGGGTCGTGTGGTCATGTCATTGAATATGTCCGCATGAACAGCTACAATAAAAGCGTGGCTGCGATACAAATCGTCACAGGGGTCACTTTTGGTTCTTTTGATTTTAATGTATATGCAGTCAGTATATTTGCCTGTGGGGTCATAGGACTTCTTGTCAATACGCCGGCATCGTTTTCCACCGCCCTTTTAATGTTGCATTTAAGTGATGCATGTATATTGTGAGATTCTGCTGGTGGACGTTTCGTCCCCGAGGCTTGCCCTCTGTGCAAATCATTGTGATTGTAGTTTTGTGACTTGTAAACATGGTGGAAAATGAAGCGCTTGATCGGCGTCGGGCCTCACGGGTATTTGTTCTGAATACGAACTTGCATTCAATAAATATTCTCTCGTTTGGGCCGTTTTTTCTATCAGGCAATCACATAGTTCATCATTTTCCAACAGATTACTTGATAGGGCTATTACATCATCGCTCTGAAATATTTGTACCTAATATCGCTCAAACCGGTGCTAGGCGCCGTGTAGTCATGTCATTGTCCACATGAACAGCTACAATACAAGTGTGGCTGTCATTTACATCTGACGACGATACAGCTCACCAATCTCCAATGTACGAGTTGTCACAGCGAAACAGCTCACCAATTACCAGTATACGAGTTGTCAGAGCATTTCCATCATAGCTCTCTAGAAATGTATCTAATACCGCTTATGCCGGTGCTAGGGACCGTGTGGTCATATCATCCAAGTTGCCACATGAACAGGTACAATAAAAGCGTACCTGAGATACAACACATATCACGAATCGTTAGATTCTTGGTATGTGCTTTATAATAGGTTAACCAGAAGACTATTCTGTGAAGTCATGTGACGCAGTCAGTATGTCGGCACCTCTTCCCACTTCCCTTATATGTGTTGTAATAAATCATTATATGGATCACTTTTGGTTATTGCGATGTTTTGTAGAAATATGCATTCAGTATATTTGTCTGTGGGGTCATACGACTTCTTTTCAGTACGCCGGCATCGTTTTTCACTTAATTGCAGCTCACTCACCTTTCAACGAATTATCCTTTATGTTTTTATGCTATTATATATATATTGATTTAGATGCCGATTGATGCAAAGATAACGTGTGGATTGACGTAAGTCAATGTTAACAGCTCTGCTGTAATATCTTTTTGATTCCACAATCTGTGTTTGTTTGACTGTAAACGTTTATATAAATATAGTGTTAACGGTATTGCCACCTTCCGGTTTCACCACAACTTGGCGAACTGGCCATGCCATCTGAGATTATCAAACTATACCGGGTGACATGGTGTCAGCGATGGACACGGTAAATGAAGCATCGAGTAATTAATCATTGTACTAAGCATTAATTATTTAACAGTTTAATGTGTTCAACAGACACAATCATAGCTTGGCAGCTAGGAAACTTTCTCTGGTGAAGTATATATTCCTACGAAGTAGGCTACAGATCGCAAATTGTCCGGTAATGAGTGAGTCAGTCAGGCAGTCAGTCAGTCCATCCGAGTCCTTTCGTCGGCAAAATAAGGAGAACCATTGACATTAGAACCATTTGATTTATAATTATTTTGTTCATTATTTATTGATAGCTCAGCGAGTGCACTGTCATGCCCATTGGGAACCCTTGGCTGTATGTTTCACTGTATATATAACACAGTACAAAACGTGATGGGATAATGAAATAGGAAATGCTAATTTTCCATCATTTGTTAGTGCGTTTATCTACACTGCTATTACCAACTTGCCATTCTTAATACACACAATTCAGTATATTGTTATAGATATATGTAAACTGTGGCCTTTAACGTGTATCCTATTTCACATCCAAACATTTCATCACAGATCAGGCTTCAAATTTAGGTCAAATTGCCACTGATGGTGAAATATCCTACATCAACCAATAAGTCAGCCTGGTGCAATAACCCAGCAGAACAAAGAAAGATCTGGTATCATCCTTCAGATTAGCCTGTGAGCAACAATGATAAAAGTTTACTGAGGGTGAAAACAAAGCCATCCTGCAAGCCACCCAAGGAATTTATCAGCTTGTGTTGGGACATTTTGTTGGTATCATGTAAGTTGTTTAGTAGTTTACTCATTCAAATATTTTCTGTTATTCAACAGACAAATTTCTTTACTGGTTTTAATTGTTTAAGTTTTACTGGGTTTCAACTGCTACAGATAGTAACATAGTACTGATACTGTAGAAATGGGTAGTGTGAATTTAATTATTCCATGTTTAGTACAATTTGTTCACATGAATGGTGGAATGTCTGGACTCTCAAATGAAAGTGTGTTATACATGTACATACCTCAAGCATGAGGAACAAACATGGTTGCAATTAAGATATAACCAAAGAAATTTCGTGACAATTATTGAATCTAAGTAGGCCCCAACCTAACAAAATTAGCTTAATAAAAAAGGCCTTCCTGGCGTAAATTGTTTTCTTTTGAGAGAGAATGGTATTTTCTGAGTTAAGAATTTTCTGTATAAAGATAGGTTGTTCAAGGAGGATTTGTTTTTGCCGCTGTTGTGTGCATCAAGTGTATGGAAACATGATATATGCACCAGAGCCCTGATCTACAGCTGTATAAAACTCAACATCTGGCATTGACGGCATGTTTAAAGGGTCTGAATTTATTTTCTTTGGGTAGAATTTAACTAGATAAAGTAACTTTGATCATGATGTGAAAATTTGAGCACGTACTTCTCGTTTTTTTTGTACTTCTTGAATATTGACTATATATCACACTGGGATATAATTTAAACAAAAACATTACATGTGTAATTATGTCTAAATTTTTCTTGTCATTTCAAATCTTGATCCATTTTGATTCCTTGATTAAGGGATACAGAATCACTGCCACAGAGTTTTATTATTCAATCTGTTTCCTTTAGTTAAAAAATTGTAAAATTAAATCGGCGATCGTTATTTATTTTTGGAATGAAGGCGCATTAGGAGACTGTTACCAACAAGTTCTGAGCTGACCTACTTTTGATGAAAATTTCTGGTGATTTTTGATGAAAATCACTGGCGATTCTGACTTGGGCGGTGCCCATCTTAATATAGGCAGGATTTCAACTGGGGGTGGGGATTTCCAAGAGTTCAGTTCGCGTTCGAGTCCTAATGCCTACTCTACTTCGTAGGTCCTGTGACGTTAGTCACACTGCTCATGTAGAAATAATTGTGTTTAATATATGTATATTTGGATATGAAAACGCAGAAGTTTGTCTAAATTTTCAAATGTTTAAATATTTGCAAGGTGGATCACTGAGCTCTCAAAAAAAAATGATCTACACACTAACAGCTGTGTGAAAAAAAAAGAAGTATACGTGATAGAATTGAGTACCAGCGAAACTTTGATACGATCTTGAGAAAGCCACCACATCGACCCCACCGTGGCCTTTCGCCAGCTTATCTACTTCATTGCCCGGACAATATTGGCGAGAAGCGTGCCTTATCTGCCACACTTTGTCTGGGAACACCGCCTACCTACCGAGTAGATCAAGATTGAGGTAAGTATACTACCTACACGACTCGCTGGTGAGGATTCATAAGTCAAATCTTCACCAATATTTGTCCTTAATTTGTATCAAATATGTTACAGAATTCCTGACATGACTGAGCGCCATAGAAACCTGTCGAGTCGTTCCGTAAGCAAAGTTTGCACTCTACAGAAGGAGTGTAATCCATGTAGCCGCACGTGGACCAGACATGACAACATAGAAGATTCTGGTTCATATTTGATCATTGCAGACCGCTAACCGTGTTTGTCAGTCACTGGATGGCCAGGGTTTTTGCATATAAAGAATGCGTTAAAAATCATAGGAATATATCATCTGAGTTTCAACTCTGCCCATATAATTCGTTAGGAGAAGCAAATGGCTGTAAAAATGTAATGTAACAAAGCCATTAACAGCAATTATTAAAACTTCACCAAAACACCAATGATATGTCTATATTTAATGTTGATGAATTCTTGAAAAAAACAACAACATTGAAATGTGTTATTTTTTTAGACTTGAATGCCCATCAGTCACCAAGGGACATCATCATTATTATGGATAATCATTGTGATTGATTGGTGATCCTGAAATTTAAACTGGGTCTAGGAATGTATGTTCATTTAAACTTCATTAAATTTCATTAAAAAATCAACTAACTTCCTGTTCCAAACAAATGGTGTCATTTAAATTTGAATAGTGCGTCCAATTCGTTTCACTTCATGGTCATTAATAGCCACAGTTTAAGATGAATATTTAATGACACCGTTAAACGTCAGACGTTGGACGTTTCCGACCATTGCCATGAAAATCTCCGTATTAATTTGATAGCAGTTGATCTATCACCATTTACAATATGGTCTGTAAAAAGAATTGAAAAGTCTAGTTGTAATCTTGAAACATATCGCATAAACTAGAATTTATTCTTGATAAAATAGGTCACGGTCGGTAAATAGGTCACGGTCGGTAAATAGGTCACGGTCGGTAAATAGGTCACGGTCGGTAAATAGGTCACGGTCGGTAAATAGGTCACGGTCGGTAAATAGGTCACGGTCGGTAAATAGGTCACGGTCGGTAAATAGGTCACGGTCGGTAAATAGGTCACGGTCGGTAAACTTGTATATGTTTCTACCCCATAACCAGTAACTTCTTCGTATGAATTTGAAAGCCTGGATATAAGCCTATAAAACACATCGTATTAACTAACATTTAACCTTGCCTATATAGTTGTATATAGTGTGAATTTGGAGAGCCTAGCTAGCCACGAATCCTCGAGATATTGCAATAAATGAATTTGACCTCGATAAAATAGGTCAAAGTCAGTCAAATTTGAAAGGTTCCTATGCCACACCAGTTGCCTATCATTTTGGAGTGCCTAGATGTAACCCTTCAAAAGATATCACCAACACTAGAATATGACCTTGAGAAAATTAGGTCAAGGTCAGTCATTTTTAAGAGGCTTCTGACCCATCGCCAGTTGCATATGTTGTATGAATTTGGAAAGCGTCACAATAATCCATCGAGAAATATTGTGTTAACAAGCAAGATGGACAAACGGACAAGACAATATGAATAGGCTTCTTCATCACAATCCACATATCTGAATTTCTAGCATAAACATGACAATTACCAGTGACTTACTGATTTCCAGACACGATCTGTTATGAATATGACTATATGCAGGCGCTTTCAAAAACCGATCCATTCAAAGCCCGTTCCTTCTCATTCACCAAACGCTATATAGACGATCTTCTCGCTGTGGATAATCGCTATATAAATGACGCAGTGAAGGATATATATTCACCTTCACTGGATTTGAAGGAAACTACAGATAGCCCTATAGGCACATCATATTTAGATCTATATCTCTATAAAAATGAAGTGGGCATTCTCTCTCGTCGACTTTATGACAAAAGAGATGATTACAATTTCGACATCGTAAACTATCCCTTTCTGGATAGTAATATTCCAGTAGGATCTGCATATGGCGTATACATATCTCGCCTGGTAGCATTTGCTAGATCCTGTGTTAAGTGTGACGATTTTAATCAACGTCACAAAACATTGTTGCAGAAACTTATAAAACAGGGCTATTCCAACAAGTGTCTAATTCCGCTTAACCCGGGGCTAGGGGCCGTATGAACCCATGTACTTCAAGAACCTCATGGTACTCATATGAACAGTCACAATCAAAGCGTGACTGAGATACATCATTCTTTAGATGACGACTTTATAACGAATATTATGGATTAAGAATACTGATCAGCGATACGGATTGATATTTTTGGAACATCATGATGTCTTGCCGGCATCATTGAAAACTATTGACCGCTTCTCTCTTGCAGGAAAATAGCCTATGTTTTTGTATACTATGATTGTCTTTTTGAATTTGGTGCTAAAACTGTTATATGGAAAATGGAATAGGTCTTTGGATTATGGACGCGGATATTCTCTATGGACGACGGCTGGATTATGAATGACGGACTAGACGCTTGTAACTCAAAGTTTCTCAAATTTGGCGATACATATCGCATGCTGATAGCAAAATACGAGCGTAGCGTGCAAGATCTATGGCGTTATGTTTCGTAACTTGCGTCTAATTTTGCTCAACTCGGGGCTAGGGGCCGTATGAACCCATGTACTTCAAGATCCCCGTGTTGTTCATATGAACAGTCACAATCAAAGCGTGATTGAGATACATCATTCTCTAGATGACGACTTTACAACGATTATTATGGATTAAGAATACTGATCAGCGATACGGATTTTATATTTTTGGAACATCATGATGTCTTGTCGGCATCATTGAAAACTGTTGACCGCTTTTCTCTTGCAGGAAACTAGCCTATGTTTATGTATACTATGATTGTCCTTTTGAATTTGATGCTAATGCTGTTACATGGAATATGGAATAGGTCTTTGGATTATGGACGCGGATGTTCTTTGGTGGACGACGGCTGAATTATGGATGACGGACTGGACGCTTATAATTTCACCTTTGACCTATTTTTCCCCTTTGCCAATGACTAAGGTATACGCCAAGTTTAGTTTCGGTTTGGCTTGACTGGCACTAATCCATGACCTGGCACTGGAGATATCGCAAAGACAGCAACGTTAAGGACGGACAGACGGATGGACACATCTTTCCATTGCATTGAACGATCTCGTCTGACGACGATAGTATGAAAACCTATCGCTTTGAATAAACATTTAATGGCCATTATATAGAGTTTTAATGTCCATCTCATGGGCTTTGCCCATATCTCGTTCTACATTTTCATGCCTGGTTTCAGTAAAACTAATGGCTATTTGAGTGTTTGTCAATGTCCAGTATTGTATGGGTGCTGACATATGTATAACGCTGTTGATCCGCTGGCCGCATTAATGGGTGATAAATATGTGAATGAAAATGTAATAACACAAAACAACTTATTACATGGAACAGGTGACAATTTACTTCTAAAGATCAAAGCAGAGATCACATATTCATGTTCATAATATATAGATATTCGTTAGTGACAGTAAATATTCAGTCCTTACAAAAGAACACCTGACCGTTAAAATGAAAACGTCTTTAATAGTCGGTTCTGGACAACGAAAAGAGTATTGTTCGATCTACATGTACATACAACGTACCGTCTTTAATCGCTAAGAATTGGATACAGATTATTTAGATCCCTGTATATACATACAACCATGCTATCCTTACAGTTTATCAACATGCGGAGAGAATATCAGAAATTGGACAATGATACATGTATTTGACATATTTCCACATATAGCGCAATATTCAATTTGCTCAATGGAATCACTTTGGCTTTACACCTGCTTGTACACAATACAGCTATGACATACCGACCACACCAGTAACATACTCACATAGACTAGCTACATTAAGATAGCTACATCAGTTTGATTTTCAATACGCATACTTGGGATGTTCGTTATAATCTAATTCTTGATGTATTTGTTCTGCTGTTAATTAATAAGCGATTGCTTCAGATGAAAAGACCGACATCGGTACTAGTTTTTCTCCTAAAATATAGTCCCGGCCACAATGGTTGATGCATTGGTAAAAAGAGAGAATCTTTGACAGAACAATGTATACATAGTTCTGGAGAATCCGGTTGATTCTTCAGGATATCTTTCGACGGTTCATGAATCTCCTATAGGATTACCTGTTCATGAATCTCCTATAGGATTACCTGTTCATGAATCTCCTATAGGATTACCTGTTCATGAATCTCCTATAGGATTACCTGTTCATGAATCTCCTATAGGATTACCTGTTTTCTTGAGCTTTTTTCGACAATCTATCTGTATTGGCATTCGAATAGCGGACCATTTCATATGAACTATCAATAATCTACGCAAATTCCTGGGAAAAGCAATGCGAATGAAAAGGATTTTATTTCCGCTGGGGAAGTGACATGGTAACCATTTGGAATTAAAAACTGTTTGCGACCACATCGTAGCCATTGAGTGTTCCTTGATATGCAGGATTTCTGCCTTGGGTGTCACTTTTTTTGACCTATAAAATTATTTTAATCTTTCACAAAGCAGCTTCAAGTTGCTTTAAGGTCAATTCTCACGCTGCGATTTGTAGTAACAACTTGTAGCATATAACTCAGTTGCATCGTGAGAACACTCGTATGATATTAGTCGCATGCTATACAAGTTGTATGAAAAAGGGACTGGGGTCAGACATAAAAACTTGGTTTTTCACGAAAAGGTCTCCCGTTAGCAACGCCACCGATTCTGATGAAAAGAGGATGCAAACACAGGCGACTTGTACCTTAGTCCAATTTAACCCAACCTTGTGGCAGTCGACGTCTCGTGTCGCCCCCGTATTAACATTGTCTGGTATCTAGTCGGTGGTTTCAGCACGCTGTTCATGTGGAATTCCGGTTTTCTTTGCAATAAGACATTGTGAGTAGCATACATTGTACCATGACGTTTTACGCCAATAAGTGACGTACGATGTGAAAACGCAGCATACCAATGGATATGGACTGACTAAAATGTTGTTGCAAGTCGTTTAAATTCGGAAAGATTTCCAACGATAGTCTTTTCGAAAAAAAATCGCTTTTCATTCGCATTAACATTCTCTGGAATTTAGATAGATTAATGATAGTTCGTCTGAAATGATCCGCTATTCGAATTTCAATACAGGAATTGTGTCGAACAAAGCTCACGAAACAGGGAATCCTTGGAACTGCAGGAAGAAATACTCAAGAATCCATCTGATTCGCTTGAACCGTTCTGTCAAAATTTCGAATTCTTTACCAATGCACCAACCATTGTTGACGAGACTGTACAAAACTGACTTTCGACAAAATTTAGTACAAAAAATTATTCCGAAAACTACAATTTCAGTCAAAACAGACCAATTGTAGAGAAGGGAAGCGTTCCGAAAACTACAGAATTTCAATCAAAGAGACTAAATGTAAGTCCTCGACTAGACTAAAGTTCTTGAAGACAAAGTTAGCAATATATACTATTTCACGTGTCCTAATTACACATGTTCATACAAATACACATATTATTGCATCCATACAAACTGAGAAGGGATTTAATGAATGGCTATATGCCTTCATATTCTCCAGAAGTGAAATACACACTTAACAAAAAAGGTGCTGCTTCGTAAGTCTTCTTATTGTCTCGATATACCTCATTTTGACAGCACAGGGCGTACAGATATAACAGACATTACAAAAGATCAAAGGTAGCATATCTTTAGTAAGAGTGTACACGTATAGTATCATCAGCTATGTACAATTGGAAAGGTCTATATGCTAATTACTTTACAGAAAATACTTAAGATGCATGCCGAATACATATCCTAGATATATATTTTAATGTCAATATATGCCGTTTTGCCCCTGTATACACTTTGGTTTCAATACTCCAGTATGGGCTCACAACCAGTTTTGTCATGCGTTCTGAAGCGCCTATAGTTTGCCATGGGAGTACAATTTCATCATGGAGTAAGTGTTATTAAAATATTATTTAAGTTTACCTTTAAGTTTAGCTTAAACACTACATATGGATAATGATTTATCTATGCAATGAAGAATATTCGAACAGTTCATTGTAAATGCATTTCAGTATAAATTACAATAAGTTTACTTTTATAGCTAAAAGGGTATGCTACACATGTAAATGCTAGTTATATACGTGGATACAGTAGTATTATGTCTCCGGTATATGGGAATTCAATCCTCACCTCTCCAGAGCTTGTACTTCTTCGCCGCACGAACAACAAAGCTCATTGGATGCAACAGAAACAATCTATCAATGCGACTGTTTGGGTTTCTCTGAAAACGATCTACAATTGCCCCGAACATTGGAGAATCTCTCGCGGTATCTTTCTATGGCACTTGATATCTTCTGTTGTAGCAAATAACCATAACACACTTTGATAATACACACGTTACCTGCGAACCATGCGCCCTAAAAGGATTCCCTTACATCTGAACCACGAATAGTCCAAAATCCTTCTTTCTCCCGTGAAAATGACACTTTTATTGAGCGTCCAATGACTGCATCAGCACACGACTTACCGCAAGAACAACTCCGTTCACTTAACATATAAATCTGTCAGAATTCAATGGTGGAATAGTACTGAATATAAAACATGTACACAGAACATCTCGAAATCCGCATAGGATTTTGACCATGCATTGTCAATCAGAGACTATGTATACAGTTATTCTGACAATTGTGTCGTATACACAGCTAAATGTACAGGACGCTATACTAGCTACATCTCATCGTGTGAGGATTGATATAATGGTCCTCTCACGATAGATACTACATACCCGTCTGGTTTAACTTCATCGTCTACGCCCAGCAATATGGTGGAATATTATGAACGTTGCATTACAGACAATGTTATTGGTGATCCATCTTGGGCAGGAACACCAACAGTCATAGAACATTCTATTATTTTAGTAAACTGAGTATTTTACGAATGGCGAATAGTCACATCTCATATTATTGTGTGTCCGCCATGAAATGATTCATGATTGTTCAATTACGAAGTAATCTTCACACGAACAATGAGCATCTACCACTGCTGACGTGATGAGACTCATCTACCACTGCTGACGTGATGAGACTCATCTACCACTGCTGACGTGATGAGGCTCAAGACAGGTATAACCGTCCGAGGTATAAATAGAGCAATATATATACACACACTCGCACATATATATAGCTTGGTCTTTGTGGACAGTGAGGTATTTTCTCAGCAAGAAAGCACTTTTAAGAACTTAATGACTGAATACATGTGCGGCTTGGGCCTTGCGTGTCACCCGTCATCTTAATGAAGTGAGTTGGAAACCGTCTCACTTTCAAACGTTCATTTACCGACAGCGCCCTCTCCTCTCCCGCTTGCCGTATTTCCTCAGCCTCCGTTGCCACTGCTCTCGCCATCGGATAACAATGCTCTTTCTGTCCACAATGAAACCTGACCTGTGATCGTTTCGGTAGTATTTCCCGACAATCAGGTAGCGTCTACTAAGTCGTATTTTGGGACATTTGCAAGCCAAATCCTTCTGTGGGACCCAGAGGTAGGTTTCTCCCCGCCGTACCCGTTGTTGTCCCCGCTTGTACATGCTGATAATATTGATGGTGAATTTTATCCAGTCATCCACATTTTCTCTTGATAAAATATGAGCTTGTATGGCTGAAATATAAATATGTATATATATAGTTACAGATAAGCTAATTGTTACATATAAGCTATAACAATACCTGAATGGACTAAATGATCCTGAACTGCATCGAAGGCCCAACTGTCCCCAACCACTACTAGGAACACGGCGAGGGAACACTTTTGTCGAAAATTCAGCCTTTAAAACCCACATTCCATACACAGCAAATCTGTCCAATTATATAACCCGGTGAAAACATGGATCGCTCTTTAAATCGGTAATTGAGATTTAGTCTCCTATTGGATGAAACATTTTTGGCGGACGTTTTCGCAGACAATTTGCCAAGGAAACCATGCATACTGAGCAGCAGGCATAGTAAGGAACAGTCTTCGAAAACTGGCATGTCACGACGTATGTAAGATGGCAAGGTGATGCCTAAGTAGAACGTCTGCTTGACCATGTATTTCACACAGAGACCATTCAATAGCAAACACCATCTTCTTTTGCGCTGCTATTTCCGCCATGCAGTATGTGACTGATAGCGGTTTCTAATTACGTTCTATATTAATAGTTCGAAGGTAAGAAAGTTTCATTGTTAGGATTACCAGAAAAAACACGGCGAGGCAATCGATTCCTCTACCAAACAATACCGGAATCTGGTTACTGGGGCTTTACTAGGCGGGATGGGGGACAGGATCGGAGCAATGTCACGGACAAACCCTCCAGACCCGGGCTAATGCCGTGCGACATTGGCGTGTCTCTGTTCACAGTACTGCAGTCGGCAAGGATAGGTCATGAAACAAATTCACACAATACCCTGACAATATAATCCAAACACGACAGCAACTGGGGAATGTCTAACAAGAATTTTGTCAGATTTAAAGGATCTCGGGGTGTCTTTCCGGTGTCATATCGACTCAGATTATACAAGCGATATCCGAGAAACTCACAAAATATTAGCATGTAACGAGCCGCCATACCTCATACACATACCCCTGATATGCGACCTGTGCGACCCGCAGACGATGTAACAAGCCCAACGTGACATACAACGGGATTTGCGCGAGACAATTATCACGAATCCAACATTGACATGAGATTTCAGTGTGCTCGGGATTTAAAGCATCTGTGTATGCCTCACGCACCAGGCGAGGCGCTATTGTAGATTGTAACGGTCGTCAAAGTGGCAAAATAATGGGATAATACAAGTGATACTGGAGAAGAATTCGCATTCAAGATATCATGTTCGTACCGGTATTGCGCGATCAATGAAGTTACTATACTAAAACTATACAGAATGAATAACAGAGTACTGTTATAGAGGCAGGTATATTTGGCTACGAATATCGGTTCCTGGTTGGTGCTATTGTACAACCGAAATGATATGCAATATGTATTCCCTATTGTTTTACCACATCTAGTGCCCATGTTGGCACGAAGCCTTACGTGTATGGAACAGTTTGAACAGGCTTTGGGATGCTCAACCGACAAATAAGTCTCTTCATTCAGTTTCTTAATCAATCTTTTTCAAACGAGTCAACATGGGCGAAAGAGGTTGGAATCCCTGCTTTGTTTGTTTCTTCATCTACCAATCCGACTATTATAGAATTAGCCAAAATACATACGAAAGACCTTGATCATTTGTGTATACCCTGTGAACTGGGAATCATATACGGTCACAGACACAATTCTCCGTTGTGTCCGTGATTTGCCTGAGGAACGAAACCAGTCCACTGCTCTGATTTTTGAAGTTTGAATTTTGCTCCATTTATATATCTTCAATATACGCCTACGCACACCTGACTGCATAACAACAATTTGAGGGACACTCGGTGAACCCGGCCATGATCCCGAGATAATGCAAGAAACAAAATTTGACCTCCACAAGTTAGGTCAAGTTCAGTCAAATTGAAAAAAAGTTTACAGTTGCATTTGTAGTATGAATTTGGAGAGCCAAGATGTAATCCTTCAAAATATGTCGCTAATACTAGAATTTTACTTTTGAAAATAGGTCAAGGTCAATCATCTTCAATAGGCTGCTGACCCATCGGCAGTTACATATGTTAACTTAATTTGGAAAGCCTGACACTAATTCTTTAAGAGATATCGTCGTACCAAGCACGATGGACAGACAGACAGCGGACGGACGGATCCATGAAGACAGTACCCATTTAACCAATATTGGCCGAGGCGTAAAAATAAACAGGCTTCCTTTTCGCCATTACGATCTACATCTCTGAACTGTACTTTTAACATAAACAGAACAATTTTCAGTAATTCACTGATTTTCCGTCACAGTTACCTTGACCTTTTGATTTTAAAATGAATAGGGTTCCTCTTTGCTCCATGGATAAATGGATAAGGTAAACCCAAAGTTTGGTAGCATTCCATCTTACATGGCCTGGAGATGGATATATCACATAGCTTGCCAATGTTAACACACGGAGGGAGAGAACTTACTGGAATTTAGCTGTCATCTTCTTTTTATACGCTCGTCGTGAGACGAGGTCGTATAATACGATGGATATGACAACTATACTCCAATACACACCTTGCTTAGTACAAAAGCAACCCGCCTTTTAACGTCTAGTCTACCGTAAAATGGAGTACATTCGGACGACTTCTATGTTTTTATGTTAAATGAGGTATAACATAAGACAAGGAAGTTTCGTCCATATGCGAGTATTATTAATTGCGCTAATTACGAAGAAAGTTTGCACGAATTGATCTCGCGGAGTGGGGGGATTTCGGATATGTGTTGTTTTAGCGAGGGAAATCGAAAACTTGTCTTCCAAGAGGAATATTCGGACAACTGTGCAGTACTTAAAACACTTTAAAGCAAATGAACTTACTAGATTGAGCCGGCGAGAGAGGCGGGACGAAAACAAAAAATGAGCCCAAAGGCGATAACTCTTGCCATGTAGACGACAACGATTGGTGAGTAATCCAGCCCATCAATGATGGCACCAAGTAATCCAGCCCATCAATGATGGCACCAACACTGTCGAGGCAACATATAGCTCATCGTGGTGCCCTGAATAACATTTCTCTGATGATTTTGGGCATGTTCAAAGCCACCCACTTTTAACTGTTTTCTTGACCATGGTACGGAAATGAGACATCTTCCGGATGAAAAAGATTGAACTTTGTGGTCTCATCATGTTTCACATGAACAGGACTTTAAAAATATAGAGGAACACATAACTGTGGTTTTAAACTGAAGTTTCGGAGAAAAGAAAATAGTTCCCATCTGACACAATTTATTTGGATACATAAGTTGAGGTTCTTCATCTGAATAAGACATTTCTGAGAGGACTTGGTCGGCACCTTGAATTTAGTACTACAAAACGTACCGAATACGGTACTGATTTTGAGAGCACATTGGCAATGACCTTTTGACCTCAATATGAGGAGCATTCTTCCTTGTCCCATTGTAAAATATACATAAATTTTGATAACAATCCATAACATGGAAATGGAGATTTCGCATAGACAATCAACAATTAACTGACGGACAGACAGATCGGAACTCGCTATCGCAATATACGGACGGGTGTAAACATGATTTCTATTTAGGCATACTCACCAAAATCTCTTTTGCAGTATTTCTTGAACTTGATTTTCCGAGACTTTGATTTGCATTTTTCGCAGTCGCCTGGAAACAAAATCAGGTCTGTTAAATCGGGTCTAACGAAAATACAACATTGAAGCAAAAGTTGTCCCTTGATAGCTAATAATCGTAACATTTTGAGTTGCTCTTGTCTCACAATATATGAACGTCATTTCCCATGTTGGTTATGGGAGCGAAATGAGAAGGTCATGTGTGAGAAATTATGGGTGACAAACCTGTTCAGTGCTAAGTGCAGCCGTTAACAATTTTATAAGTGTATACTTTTGGTTTACTCCCGGGAATTGGACCGGATTTACACCACATCTTCATAGTATGAACATGAACATGCGCAGTGGTTATGAGAGATACTATTATAACTCAGCGAAGTGAGACAGCAAATATGTGGCAAAACTTGCCGTATGTCACAGCCTAACTTCCTTGAGGTACCGATATGGTATAGGCATGCGTTTATACAATGAAGGTTTGCGAGAAAGTTTTTGCTGATGAATAGTCTAATCAGTATCGGTCCGTGTAACCTTGCACAATTCAATTTTCGTTTTTTGTTTTTGGTTTCTCAAAATCAAAAATTGAAATTTGACCGTCAATTTTCAATTTTCGTTTTTCGTTTTCGGTTTCTCAGAATCAAAAATTGAAATTTGACATTCAATTTTCGTTTTTCGTTTTACTTCGCGCAAATATGAAAATCAAATATTGAAAATTGCCTCGACTTGTCCGTTTTTCGTTTTTTGATTTTAACTTTGACGCATCAATGTTAACTGCGCACGCGCAAGGCTTATGATGTCACTTTCGGTCCGCGGAGTAGTATGGAAAGCGCAAATCAGATTGTTTAGGCAGGTGTGGAGCACAATATGGAAAGCCAGTAGGGGGAAAAATATGAGAGTGTCACCACACGATAGACCCCTGGAGCCAGGCATTCGAGTTAGATTATAATGGACCAACTGCACATGTCCAGAAGTGAGTAGGCATTCGTGCAGTAGGTGTGAAGCATTATATGGAGAACAACAGGGTTGATACACATATGAGTTTCATTAAAGTAGGGTAAAATATTAAATACGTGGGTACCCTAATCATAACCCCAAAAGGAACTTCCTGCGTCGATGCGTTGAAGCTTTTGACACCCGCACTTAAAGCGTTGAAGCGTTTTTGACGCTGAACGTTGACGGGCATGTGAACGCTCCAACGATCCAGGTCCCAAAAATAGAGACTGAAGATTGGACCTGAAGCGTTGAAGCAGTCTGGCATCAAACGTGACGTTTGTGTGCTTGTTTGAAATGGTGGTTTACGGAACGCTGGCAATATTCGGATTTCGCGGCCGTTCACCGCGATGCTTACTCTTATTGGTATTAAATCTTTGTTGGTATCTTTATGAATACTATATTTCAAATCAATAACAAATAGCGGTTGTGTGCATGAGTGCTGTTCGCTTTTGTAGCACTCTAAACATCTATGTTTAGAAATGACTGCGTCTTGATTGGCTCAGGTCTCAATGCCAATAACCAATGACACCTGCGGGATGCCACCTATCCAGACCTGTCCAGGTAAATCGTGAATCCTCTCACAGGGTTTACCCGGACATTTTTGGTGATTCGAGTGAGTTTTTGTGTCCTTGCCTCAATCTCGAACATTTCATCCCCCGAGGTTATTTTGAATTAGCATGTCGGTATCCCAAGCCGGCGGTTTTTGCTTTAGACTCTCGATGACGATTCAGCCTGACACCAAAGTTATGCCAGCGATGTCACATCTCAAACATTGCAGCCAGTGATTTAGCGTAACGACCTCGCTGAGCCTGTTCAATATTTGGTTTGATTTAGAGGATACCCCTCGATCTTTGTTTTATCCAGAACTACCGTGGGCAACTAACCAAGGCAATGCATAGATACCTAATCGATCAATACACTGGCTCCCGAGGATGGCCTGGTGGGCCACATGCCTCTCACGCTCCACACCTCTTATACGACACGATTTGCGTTTTCTATTCTACTCGTCATACCGGAAGTGACATCATAACCCGTCCACGTGCGAACTTAACATTGATACGTCAAAGTTAAAATCAAAAAACAAAAAACGGACAAGTCGAGGCAATTTTGAATACTTGATTTTCATTTTTGCGTCAAGCAAAACGAAAAACGAAAATTGAAAATTGACTGTCAAATATCAATTTTCGTTTTTTGTTTTTGTAATCCCAGAATCAAAAATTAAAAATTGACGGTCAAATTTCAATTTTTGATTTTAAGATCACAAAAACAAAAAACGAAAATTGAAAATTGACGGTCAAATTTCAATTTTTGATTTTAAGATAACAAAAACAAAAAACGAAAATTGAAAATTGACGGTGAAATTTCAATTTTTGATTTTGAGATTACAGAAACAAAAAACGAAAATTGAAAATTGACGGTCAAATTTCAATTTTTGATTTTGAGAAACCAAAAACGAAAAACGAAAATTGAACTGTGCAAGGTTACACGGACCAGTATCGCACATAAATAATCACTCAAAATATCCGAGCACGCCCAAACATATGGAAAGCTTCGGTATCCGTGATTATTAAGTAGGATTAAATCTTTGACTGTCTTTGATACATTGTTGTGCGGCTTGAAAAATTCTGTCATTGGTATTATATGAGAAATGTTTCCTTCCCCCAGGTATGGTATGTTGTAAACCATTACATCTCTAATTTCGTAGCACTTGAATGAAATGAAAATGAATGAAAAGGAAAAAAAAAATGTTTGGCAATTCTTTCCAGCAACGGAATGATTTAATATAATATTTCATTCAACTTTTTCATTGTTCATTTTCCGCTAACATTGAGTTGAGTGTACATGTGTGTTCAATTTGGTTTCATAACATATATAAAAGTTATTTCCAAGACAAAAGTTGACAATGACAATGTACCGTGTCGTCCTATCAGATGTTGGCCTGCGCGCACATAATGTCGGTGCAGACACACCTGCGATTTGAGGTATTTATGAATATACATGTAATACATAGGCAAGGTTATTCACCGTAAGCTTAACATGATCCGTGAGTTTATTAGCTGTTGATATTGCAGGATAATTGCATTCCGTTTGGGTAGCCATGATAACGGTGAGTTTCGTGCGTACCCCGGAGTCCGGATCTGCGATCTAACCGAGTCTCTTCACGTTTCTCTTTGGTCCTCTTTCCGTGATCAATCAGGCAGAAAGATCCACATGAACGACTCACACACTGGAAAATTGACAATTTGTGGCCTATTTGTGTATCGACTTTTTTCTCCCTTTGGCTTTTGTGTAATGATACATCAATTGGTTTGTATTCTCTGACCACCTACAAGTTTCAATTGTTAACTTTATTTCTATCTGATCCCCAAGGCGATGATTTTCTTTTCAAGTTCTCTTCATTTTGAGTAAAAGACAGAAAAGACAGAGTTATGCCGACTCTCGCAATGAAAGCGGAAATCCCGTCACAGATAATGGCGGTGAAAATGTTGTCCGAGCTTGCAACGAGATTTACAAGTTGCCAAAATCCTGCGCTTTGTAGTGTCTGGGTCCCAGCGTTCATAATCTTGAATGAGTCAGTTGTGATAAAAGGGTGGAGTGGAAGTGCAGTGGATTTGGGTGAGATGGTAATACAATTCGCGATCCTCTGGTCGAAACAGTGCGAATGTGCGAATACAAAATATAGCAAAAGCGATTGCCTGATAGCATACATTCTGTAATAAATGTGGCAATTTTGTCACCAAACCTAATATTGCAAACACGGGTTCGGCAAGGCATTCTTTTCTCATTTTTGTGGCTAGAGATCTTGCACAAATGGCAACAATTGATCGCTTTCTATCCGCCATCCAATTCCGCTTAGCCTAGGGCTAGAGAGGCCTGATCACACCTCCTTGGTCTTCAAATGAACCGTCCTAATTTAGGCACGACATGGGGTACTTGGTATATTGACGCAGGTATTCCTCATAAACAACGGTCACATATTGACTGTGGAATATGATGGTTGACCACTATATCCTCACGCTCTGACCACAGGTCAGATAAGTTACCAGGATTAAAGTAATAACTCGTGGAAGATATTTCCATCTGATGATTGTGACCGATCACTTGGCTGAAGTTAGATGGGAAACCGGTATGTGACTACATCCATCAAACTTGACAATCCCGCCTCAGTGGAATTCTTATGAGGAAGCTTATGAATACCAACTACTTGAGTATTGAAGCTAAAACCGAAGTCTTGGAATGTACGACCTCCTAATGAAAACGCCATATATTGTTTGGGATTTATCTATTGAGCCTTCCAAAAATATGGTATTATTATATAATATTCCGACATATAGCTTGAAAGCGATACATTCTTCAGCTATAAATATAATAAAGCACATGAACATTTATTTTGATGAAAAATACTTTTCCACCACAACGTTGTCTTATAGTCCTTATTGAATGTCTTGACCACTTCTCTCCTTAACCCTCTCGGTACCGTATCGGTACAATTGTACCGATAGAAATATAATTCAATGATTGCCTGTCATTGGCATACAAAAATAAAGACTTTCTGGATAAATATTCTCATTATATTATATCTTGTTCGAAAGCTTGAAGTATAATCTTTGAAACTATGTAGGCGATGATAAGTATATAGTCGCTTCATCAATGTCTATAGTGTTTATACCAGCTTGGAACTGTTAAACATGCCGGTACAGAGGGAGTTAAAGAAACTAGCATATGATTATAGCTGGATTTGGATGCGTCCCACAAAAAAATCATTTATTGAAGCGGAATCTATATTTAAAAACAACAGCTGGATATCATATGCCAGATCAGGTGATATATATAGTCTCCTTTCCATTTCTACAGCGTTGACTACTCGAATAACCAATGAGGTGAGTCCTTATTTAAGCTTACGTCAACCACAATACAAAGCTATACAAGCGACAGGATATTTTACTTTTACCTTCGGTTCAGGAGGAGAATTGTACATATATCTGGGCTGATCATTTGTCACGTACATTGCAGAAGGCTGTCACCTGTCAAGTTAATCCTATTGTTTCTTGACAATCCAGAAAACGCATAATTCATTTCAGACAATATGGGAATCAGCGACTGGATATTGATAAATAAAGAGCTGACATCGTGTGAATGTTGAGGTTTACAGTACTGCCTATGATTGATGATTGCCTGAAAAATAACAGGACTTTCGTGTGCCACCAGCAAAGAGCGAACTGAGAAACAATTTGCTACCAATGAGATGTGGACTTCAGCCGAAACCTGTGAGTCAAATAGACGTAGAAGACAATCTATGAAACAGTAACCACAATTTCGCGTTATCTCATATAATTGCTTTGTATATCCACCTCACAGATGGAAAGTTTTGTCATCATCACAAAGCTAACCACATTTCATTTTGATCAACGAATCATTAGTCCATTATCGACGAATTTTATTGGGTATTATTTCTAGTGTTTCAGCTGTGTACCGCTTGACCTTGCGGCAATGCTAGCTGTAATTCTTTCTCTTGACGATAACCTTCGGTTCAAGCCGTCGACGAATTCATTGTCGATTCAAACGCGATAGTCAGTGGCGAGGAGAATGCTTTGGGGATAGTACTTCAAGAATGTTGGCGGATTTCAAACTAAGCCAGGGGCACAGGTGCAGGGTTTAAGGGGTTGGGCATTGGGGCGTATTCTCATTGAGGGTTCAATGGGAAATTGTAAAGGACGGGCGCGTTCACTGTCATCGCTCGCAGCAGTACCGTGTCAAAAGACGATTCCTTCAATGAGCAGGTAACACTGGCGGATTTAGCACCAGTACTCTGTTCAAACAATGGCAGATATCGGCCGGACGAAGACACTTCACACTACAATCCTCAAAACACTTTGTTCCCCCTTACAGAAGACTCCCTTTAAGAGAACTATCTATGGCGAAGGATCGTCACAAGAAATACTGTGAAATAGACCAGAGTGCTTTAATGAGCCAGTTAAAAGTTCTGAATTAAATTGAATGGGTCTCGATTACAATAAGTCGTGAAAAATAGATGTATATTTTCGGAATACCGGCTCCTGTGTCCTTTTCTGGACACAGACCAACCCTGAGAAATATTACTCTTATATTCGGAAACGCTTTGGAAACGGCACGGATAAAAGCCATTTGAAAACTGCAGGTGGTCTCCCACTAAAGAAGATACTAGGGCAATGTATACTAAGTAAATCCGCGTGTAAGCTTCTCCGGAGATTCCCACGAAAAATTCCATCACTTGTTTTCGAAAACCCTGCACTATAAAACAAAAATAGTTCACACTATATATATGTGTGCGTTATCCTTTTTGTATACATGTACGAACATGAGTCTAGGTTTTTCTCAGAGTTTAAATGCATTCAAATTTCACGCATTGATATCTGAATATATAATGTTCACATTCGGAATGACGAGATCTGAGGACTAAAGATGGACATCTGTATTTAGATCAAAAGTACAATGATTCAAAACTAAATACATTACTAACTAGCCCATATCTTGTTTACTTTCTGTTTTTGGATGAGGCAACTCACTTCAAAATAGAAAAGGGAGGACACACACTCACTTTCTCGTAGGTCAGAGTTCAACGAGCAATGAATTACAGCCAAGAGTGCAATCAGCGGTTTTAATGAACTGACTTTATAGGACTTTAAATAGAGTAAATTAATTTTATTAGAAAACATATTTAGAAAGAAATCGCCATTTTAGACTTACCCATTTCACATATGAATATATTATTGAAAACACAGAGAGAGAGAGAGATAAATTTAACGTTGCGTTCAGCTTTTATCTTTGCAAAGATATACCCCTTCATGTACTACACATTAAGTTCAAATAATAATCATGAATCGCATTAAAAAGTATGTTTCACTATTAAGCAAATAGGTTTAATTAGTTTCGTCGCTGGTGTACAATTTACCTGAAGGTCTATGGCTGGGCTTTGGTGTAGACACCTGAGGTATTTCTGAAACGAAGAAAAGTAAAACCATGGTTATCAAATAACTGACTAAAAGAAATCTATTACGCATTTGGTTGGTTGATTGTTTGAAGTTTAACGTCGCACCTAACCTTATTGGTCACACGGCGACGATGACCCAAACAAACACACCCCAGCAAAACCCCAACCCGAACAAAAACCCAACTGAATTTCGAGGCTCTACAGACACTGATCACAATGGATCGTCAGAGAGCCTAATTTGTTTGGCACTTTAATCTACCTCCTGTCCATTACACAGTAGAGCAAGGATGAGCATGGTTTACTGGATCATCGTCAGAATAGTCATGTTCTTTAACGACACACATTGAACATATTGATGCATTGCAAACATGTCAACATCATGGCCTTCAAACTGGAATGAAAAATATTGGCTTTTGAATCCACGGAAGTTCATTTCTGAAATATTCCCCATATATCAAACGTTTAGTGCGCCTCATTCACATATATGTTTATCATATTTTGATAACTTCCTCCATTCATATCCTCCCATATGTAACTCGATATCTTCGATAAAACATATGACGGACAGCGATTCAGACACTTTGGGATTATTCTTGAATAAGTTATTATTAAGTTAGTTATTATTAGGTTTTTCTATCACAGATTGACGTTTCGGATCATGATTCTATAATTCTCCGATATTGGACAAAGTCATTTTACACATGCTCTAGCAATATTTAAAGATGCCTAGCTACAGCAAGTATATCTATACTCTTTTAGTGATTTCATTTTAAAGATAGGTACATGTGTGCTAAAACTTAAGTACATGTGAGCTAAAACTTATGGCATATTTGCCTCCACATCGTTAGTAGAATAACAACATCCTCATTTGTTATGTTGTCGCCTTCAGAAGCTATTAAACATAGGTGGGCGAGAAGGCGGGGAGTGGGGCAACATATAAGGATATACCGACTAACAATGGAACTGGCGCTAAAAGTGCGCATCACTAGGGGGCATGTCGAGGAAAATTTGCAAATTCTGGTGAATAGTAGAAGCTTGGTTGCGTTGTACTTTTTTCACAAAAAAAATATCGCGAACGCCTGAAAATATCCCGAACGCCTGAAAATATCCCGAACGCCTGTTTTCTAGTAATGATGTTATCATAATGGACGATAAAGGTTATCGTAAAGGACTTGTCATTCAGGACGATACAACGAATTATGTGGATGTCGGTTTGCTACTGATTGTGATTACTGGACGCGGATATTCTCTAATGGACGACGGCTGGATTATGAATGACGGACTAGACGCTTGTAATTGTCAATCACTGTAAACAGTAAAACTTTCACCAATATATCGAACACATTGTAAAAGATAGGTGAGTGGAACAGAAACCCTACACAGTTTTTTTGCTAAAGGCATTTTTTCAATACTCTGTTGCAGGAGTCTGCTTTTGTGTATTTATGTGGTTCAGTAGAAGATTTAGTTGACGCCAACTTCAAAAAGATACATTGAATGTGTTCATGCGTATCGACCGAGGAGAAAACTATCTGTAATAACAAAGTTAAGCACAGCCGATGAGAATGCCAGGCTATATTAACCTGGCGAGGAAGCAACCATAAAGGCCACCAGAGCTGGAAGCATAAGGCAGACGTGATACTTCAGCATCCCTCAACCGATCGTCTGGGCGTATCTATTTCCCAAAACACATCAGTTGTTATGACATATGTGTAAAAAACGGAGAAACAAAAATCAAGGAAAAATGGGAAATATTTCGGTTCATCAATCTTTCACAAGTCTGAACCTCCTTTTAACAGATGTTTCTTCCAACGCTGTGGGCCCGATACTCCAACACCGTGTTGATGTTCAGTTCATCTACGACGATTAGCAAAGCACCAAATGCAACTCAATTATACCCATATACCATAATCCATTTTACAAGAACTGATAAAATCTGAGCAATTGAAGCATAGTCCCTAGGTCTAAGTAGGGGGGAAATGTCCCAACAGAACATCTTCAACGAGACTGTTCAGAGCAGCAATTGTAAGGCAAAAACTTCATATCACATTTGTGTTTGTTTTGTAAACCTTAAGTCATTAGTTCATCGCTTACCAGAGATGCTATCTCAAGAAAATGCTTTGAGATGATAAACAAAACCGACAAGGAACTGACGACAAGAGACTGGTACCGTTGTATCGCCTTTCTCTTTCCAAATATTGTCCCTGGCGCTGATGCTCAAACAGAGCTGGTGAAAAACAGCTTAAACTTTTACAGGTGTTAAACTTAGTAGCATTTAGGCTTCTTAAAACATGGTGAAATCGCATGTCTATTTATTTTGCAACAATAAAAATGATCGGCTACCTTCTCTATGTTAAACATTTGACAAGAAAGGTCTGCGAAGGGTGTGAAGGGCCCACCGAAGACGAACAATGATGACTTGTTGCCTTGAATTGAAAATACGAAGCTGCGCATCAAAAAACCCCTCGGCTCTGGGTACATTCATAATGCATTCAATTTGAACCAAGATGTCAGGAACACCAAGCAGTCAAGTGACAAATATACAGATTATCAAAAATTTTGCAATTAGAAATGACCCCTAAGATTTCCGTCCAATCTGAGAAACCGGTATTCATTACATAAATTTCTTGACGCATCAATGATGTATACCAAATTTTACAACGAGCATTTGAATGGTATCAGAGATAGAGATCATTAATGATTTCGCATAAATGAAAGATGGCCGCCCATCCTTCCTGCCACCCAGAGGAACTGATGTGGTTATTCATTGAAAGTCTCTTGATACATTGATGCTGTATACCAAGTTTCGTATAGAACACTGAAATGGTATCAGAGATATACATCATTAAAGATTTTGCATAAATTAAAGATGGCCACCAAGGTTTCCACCCAATCAGGGGTACCAGAACAGTCATTTATCGTAAGTCTCTTGATGCATCGATGATGTATACCAAATTTTACATCAAGCACTTGAACGGTATCAGAGAACGAGATCATTAATGATTTTGCATAAATTAAAGATGGCCGCCCATCTTTCCCCCCCACTCAGAGGAACTGATGTGGTTATTCATTGCAAACCAGTTGTTACATCGATGCTGTATACCAAATTTGGTATAGAACACTTAAATTGGATCAGAGATATATATCATTAAAGTTTTTGCATAAATTAAAGATGGCCGCCAAGGTGTTCGGTCAATCAGATCTCGATGCAAAGTATCTGGATGTATCGATGATGTATACCAACTTTCATATAAAACAACTGAATGGTAACAGAGATATGTATCATTATCGATTTCGCATAAATTAAAGATGGCCTCCAGGATTTCCAGCCAATCAGAAAAGCCGGTTTGGTAATTCGTTGAAAGTTGCTTGATGTATCGATGATGTATACCAACTTTCGTATTGAACAGTTCAATGGTTTCCGAGATATGGATCATTATCCATTTCGCATAAAATTAAAGATGGCCGACCAAGTTTTCACCCAATTAGGTCCCAATTAAATAGGCTTCTGGTCCATGACTAGGTAAATAAGCATACCAAATTTGGAATTCTTCAGTGGAACCGTTCTCCGGCTATCTCGCTCACGTACAGACGTACGGACGTACGGACAGACGGACGTACAAGACGACGACAATACCCCATGGCCAAAATTGGCCGAGGGGTAAAAACCCAAGATGTTCAGTCCGTTCTTCAGGTTACGAAACTTCTTTCCGTCAACTGTTGCAAAGCCATGATATACAAGTTCATTCGAATCAAATTGATTTTTGGCAGATTCATTCCGCACAAAATATTTCAGTACAGCAATTGGGAGCAGCAGGATTGTCTTGGTCAATATCAGGTTTTATATTTTAAATCCGATCAGGAAAATATCATGAACCACATGCTGTTAAATGTTACCGTATTATTGTTAAATATTACCGTATATAATTGTTAATACTAACGTATGATTGTTTCAAGTAGAGAAAACAAAGGTATTTTAATTTTGATGATTAGCAAATCCACAGTTCTGGAAATGGCTCTTCGTGCACGTTGTCTACATCGCGAAGTGTTCCGAAGACTATATAGTGCAATGCATGCCTTGAAGTGGTATCAAGACATCCAAAATACACTCGACTTAGTTTAAATTTCGAAATGAATCTTTGTTTTATGTACAATGCTAAGTGTGCTCACAAGGGAAATGATGTCACAATATATTATACCTTGATAAAGTCTTCAAGCATATACAAGAACGTCCAGCTCATTCAGTGTACAGGCTTTCTGATGGTGAAATTTCTTCGAAATATCAACTCATAATTATGCTTTCTTCAAAATTCGGAGCATCACCTGCATTATATTACGACATTCATGTTTATGAAGTCCCATTATCAATCGACAATGTAGTCTATGGCGCACAAATCGACAGATTCTTGTGTGAATCGAACCCAAATTTCATATGGCATCTAAGTATGCAAGTTTCTCACTTTGTCGGTATAATTTAAAGAAACGAATGAGTATTTCAATACTCGCAAGCAGCCAACTCGAAACGCAATCCTTAAAAACTCTTATCCAAGATTGAGGATTGGTATGGATAAATTCTCAAGCAATTTCAGTATTTTATAAGGAATCAATGCCGAATTAAGCCAATGTTCTGGAAGCGATAATCATATAGGCAACACATTAACATGTGCCTCTTCAGTAGCCAGTTGGAAAGCAAGGTAGAAATCTCTCGATCGGGGAGATATGAAATGCCGTTACAGACGATAGTATCCACCAAAGACTTCACCTTATCGTTCAATACAAGCCAAGTTTAATGACGCAATTTCTGGTAATGTCTAAATGATTCAGCAGAAGGCTAATAGATCCGATGGTATCATTCCGAAGTTTTCGCTACAGTTATAGCGGTAGTTATTCCGAGAGCGTGCCCTCATTCCTATGTAAATTCGATCAGACAAGACATGTTTTTGAGCACGGAAATTCTCAATGGATACCTCAGGGTAATTGGAGGAATGATTGACCTTATACACGTATTGATGGTTCAGACATGATAAATACATGTGCATCCAGAATGAAATCAGTTGGCGTCATACAATTTACCATTGAAGCCTGGACACACGTTTGTGGACATGTAGTAAGTAACACGTGTCTAATTCTGCATGAATAATAAAGTCAATGAGTGCAAAAATGTGATTATAACTATCGAACATATCTATTAGACTTGAAATAACTGGGCAATAATCGAGATTTATAAGGTACAGCCACCATAACAAAGTACCGTACTCTACATAATATCACCCAAGCATTTGATCGCTCATGCCCGATTCTTCTTGTTTAATCCATAATCCATTTAATCCATTTCTTGGTTTTGAAAATTGCTTAGTATTATACGCACGAGAGCCGGAAACAAACTACTGGGTCACGTGTACCTTTTGAATGTAGTTAGAAAATAGGAGAAAACTCAGATCAAGAGGGAGAATAACTGTGCCGTCAGTATATGAACTGAACCCACGACCCCTCCAAATTTTGAGTTGCTCCTTCCACTCGAGCTGAACCAGTGATATTTCATCTACAATTCACCACTTGTCAATCTCGAGAAGAGGAAGATTAAAAAAAAAAAAAAAAAATGTGATCTTAGTCAATGGAAGTGTCAAGCAATATAGTATTGGGCCACTATTTTCCCCATGTAGTACCTGCAGGTGAAAATATCAACCAAATAATTTTCAATATTAATTTTTCATTTCATATTCCTTTATTTTCAGGTTAATTTGACTTTATATTCGTCTAATATCACTTCGGTTGTATTGTTTGACATTTGTACATGAATTTTACGCGGCATTTGGAGTTCTTATAAATTACGAACAAAATAAATGTAAATGTGAAAAGACTGACAAATTGCCAAACGACTGGGAAGGGGTGGGAATATTTTATCAGATTTTCGGGTATAAATCCTCCATAAGGAGATTTATCACAATTGGGAATAAAATGTCATTTTTATTTTATTATTATTTCCTTTTCAATCAGAGTTAGCTCAGACCATCAACATTCAAAAATAAATTATAAAATTATGAAGTTACCAGGTTTATTGTTGCATAATCTAGGATTTTGTTTGGTCTATACCTTAATGATTTAACCCTACTTTGATGTATGGGATTGGATTGGAATTCCTATTTCAAATTCCTTTGAAAACTGTTCTCTTTAAAGTTGATATTTTCGTTTCCATTCACCTTCACTCCAATCACCCTATTTTGTTAGATGCGCAGAAACCTGCGCAGTAAAGGCAAGATTGGTTCTATGTGAAACAATGCTGCATCGCAATCGTATTTTCCACTAAATTCCGCAAACATAACATTTGCTCAGCATCTGTTTACGTTATCAGCTTGATATATACAGGGAAAACTCGGAAAGGCGGATCTACATACACACCAAGGGCGTAGACAAGTTGTGAGGTTTGGGGGGGCTTGAGAGGGGGAGAGTGTGAGAGGGGGGTTTCCCCCCTCGCAGCTTAAGATTTTTTTTTGAAACTTGATGGTAAATTGGCACTCTCTGGGAGCATCTGAGCAGTATAACATTGTAACAACTGAACCTTGATTTATGCCAAAATGTCTCATAACAATGACGATCACTGCAATGATATACAAGATGAAACGATCGTTCAGTCTCGGATTTGCACTATAATTCAAGTTAATCCTTAGACAATACTATCCTGCTCCGATAGCAGCGGATGGCTGCATTGACGCGTGGCTGAGCACATGAGTTCTGGTTCATTAATCGGGTTGATTTGCTATCTTTTTAACATAGCAAATATTTTTAATCGATGATAACTGGGCTATTTTCGACCTGCAGTTGTCAGACTTATCAAAAATGTTAGCTTAGTGGTCCTATCTTGGAATAGTAACTTGCCATATTTACACCAGTTATTAAACCATGACTTCGGGTCTACTGATCTGTCCCGGATAATATATCTCTGACGTTTTCGGCGATATTTCTTGGACAATTTATCGGACAACATTGAAACTTCACACAGTGGATAAAAAATGCTAAATTTATTCCAAAATATCAAGAAAACCCTTCCAGTAGTTCTCAATAAATCGCGAAAACAAAAATTAGATGGGAGATTTGTGAGTTATATTTTTGACGTCATGACGTCAAGCTTGCAAGTTATAACAATGGCAGATCAAAGTCATCGTGGCCCCGAAATAACATGGTAGGTATCGTTGATTTTCGTCAATTGTCAACAAATTTTAATGAAAGACAGGAATAAAATTAGTGTATTTTATTTTATAGACTGTGTGAATTTTCAATGTTGTACTATAAATTATCTCCAAAATATCGCCGAAAACGTCTGGGATTTATTATCTGGGAAAGACAATAGGTTTATTTCTAGGGTTTCTATATGAAAAGTAGTTGAGAGTTTGTATATCTCTTGTTTGTGATTAAAAAATACTGAACAAATGACTGGGATCTCAACTGAAAAACAAAACAAGTTTATAGTGAAAAAGTTACGAAAAATTCTGCTCACCGGAAGTTTTGATGTTTTTCGTCCAAATAGGCGGTATTTGATTGGATTTGAAGCACACTAGTCCATTCTCGGAGACGATCGCACACGATTGGACCCCGAAATCGTCAATCTATGGCTTTGGTCACTGATTAATTGCAATCTTATTTTAGGCCTAATGCACTGGCGGTGATAAGGTTACTTCTCCGGTATTAATTGAATAAGATACGTGATCTTATATGCTATGTTAGCTTTCTTTATCTTTCTTTCTTTCCTTTTTTCGTTTGTTTGGTTGTTTTTTTTTTTTGTTTTTTTTGTTTTTTTTTTGTTTTTTTTTTTGCCGGCCGTCAAAATTTGGGGGGGCTCAAGCCCCCCCAAGCCCCCCGTTGTCTACGCCCTTGCACACGTGTACACGACTTTAGTTAACTTGGATCGCTCACTATCTAAGATAGTCCGCGGAAATAAACAAATCAATAGGCGGACCAACTTACATAGCCACGACAATACCTCGAAGGCAAAATAACACCAAACATTTCGTTAAGAACATTTAAGTTTAAGGTTGCAGTGCAGTACAGTAATACGGCCTTCTCGAATGATCTTATTACTCCTTCCACGGTTTAACACAGACGTACAGACATCCTTTCCCAGTGTCGCACAGAGGCCACAACTACGTCTTTCTTTGGCCAGAAAAATGCTGTCCACCCCTCCGAGTCCCAGAAGAATGGTAAGGATTTGACCGAATGTTTGGTTAAGAAGTCTGCAGTAATTGGCAAAACACAGAGAGAAAATCTACAAATATTTGTCACTGGTTTTGAAGTAGCCGGCCCATTTTCACACCTGAACTCGATGTCAAGACGCAAGAAGGCCCAGGTATGCGACCACAATTTCGTGGCATTCTTCGCCTTTGATGGTGTTAAATCTCAGCTGCAAAGCTGAAAAACTCCGGATGAAGCCGTAGAGTAAAGCGTATACACCAGAGGCTTTTCAGACATACGCCAATTCAGTATAATACAAATCTGCTCAAAGTTTAGAGTAAACAAACCTGCCAGTATACCTGGGACATTTGCTCCAGTGCAATTGAAGATCGAGGAAAATCGTATGTCACATCAAAGTATCATATTCAAGTCAAATTCAATTTAAATCCGTAACCAGGTAAATTCGTTTCAGTCTTAAATATAGTTTTGTCCAGCGGAGTATACGAGGTAAACTATCAGAACAAATGGCTGGCTAGTCCTAAAATTGTAGACATTTGGCCGTTGTGTATAAAATATATCTTGCCTGACATCATGATTAGATGTCGCATAGGCTTCAATATCCTTTCCTATTTTATTACTAATTCCGAGCAGTGCTATTATCGGTGATGTTGATTCTGATATTGAATACAGAGTATATATTCGGTACTTGTCTATAGATGGACCACGCCAGCACTTCGCATGATCAGCCTGAAGCTTAGGTTGTTTATTATCGACTCAAACCTAGTTGCTCATCCCAGTATCAAGGCTTAGAAACAGACGAATTCATCCCTAGGAATCCTTAACAAATAGTGCCTTGATGCCGACTTAGATTCCTAATTCAACTCTTGGATCCATGTTTTTGCGCAGTGGTAATCGCCTCTGCTCAGCCAAGTTTTTTTTCCATCAAATCTGCCTGATCGAGTTTTGCAGAATCGATTCAACACGAGAGGGTTCCGTCGTATAAAGAAATTATCCAGTTAATCAGCATTGTGTCTGCTCGAGTTGTTTCACATTCGTCCTTCGAACACGGGGGCAGTGAGAAGTGGCACTCTTCTCTTGGTGTATCCAGTAGAATGCATAGAATATTTTCCGAACAGCGAACAAAAATAAACACCAAACCAATATAGCATCAGTAATTGAAAGAGCGAGGGATATATAGGTAATCAATGGTTAAGAGTATACATAGACATGGTTCTGTATCGTGATCATAGGTAAATACATCTCAAGGAAAGGCTAAATACCAGACACGGCTACGGTGACTCGTATAATTGAATCGCGGCTAGCCTAGACTAGTTTCCAATGTTAAGAATTTCCCAGAAGGTGATATACAAAAAAGGTTGCCGAAATTCTAATAATCTCAACATATTTTGTCATTCCACAACCAGAGATTAGGGCCTACCAGAGATTAGGGCCTACCAGAGATTAGGGCCTACCAGAGATTAGGGCCTACCAGAGATTAGGGCCTACCAGAGATTAGGGCCTACCAGAGATTAGGGCCTACCAGAGATTAGGGCCTACCAGAGATTAGGGCCTATAGAAAAGCAAGAAGGGTGCTGGAACATGAACAGACACTACATCCATCACCATATTGCTATATTCATTCATTTCATTTTCTTCATTTCGATAAGTTCACGTCCTCTTGATACAGTAGAGATGATGTTGCATCATGGCATACATGTATGATAATACTATTGATATAGGTATAGGTACACTCGTCCCACCTCCTGGAACACTTCGTACACCAATAAAACACACGACGATCTAACACGTATACAGCCGACGTTTATCGAAAGGTTTTTGTCTATTCGAACTTTTTTAAATCGAATAACGTACTAATTAAACGATATAACCATGTCTAATGTTGATTCACGATCTACATATTTTTTCCCTTATTCCAAATATCTACACCACAGAAATGAAGCTTGAACACGAAGAAAAAATCAATTGCATAATAACGAAGACGTCATGCAAATTAGAACAGAGATACTTATAAACCTGGGCAATGGAAATGAACAAACACTTATAACCGGGACTTGAAACGGAAACGAAAAAGAGGCAAGTTAGTTTCTGTCCTCTGGAAACTTCTGGAAATATATGTCCTGTCTGTAATTTGGTATCAGATAAGTGTATAACACAATATTGTTCTGTATGCTGCAAGGTATCACCTGTGTATAACACAATTCCACCCAAATCAAACATGCTAAAAGAAGAAAATAACTAACTTCCTTTCTCTCTGACGTGAAGGATGGGGCCTTTTGGTCCAGCGGTAGACGTGGTATTTTTCTTTGCAGAAATCCCTGAAAAGGTGTCAATATATATAGACTGTTGAGTGATGGAAATCGAGCGTTTTGTGTGTCCATGCATTCATATTCAGTTCATGCGGACCGTTTCATGACATTCCAGTTGTGGTGATGGTGGTGCGGATACAACCCGGGTACGGAGAGTGCTGTGCCAGAGGATAGAAGGTTGGTTAGTAGTTATAGCGAACATGCGTGCTGGACAATTCACACAACAACGAAAACAACATCATAACAACGAACTTCTTTCAGTGTAGACTGAGACTAAAATTATGATAGTAGATCTATAGTAATTCAAGAACATCCGCTTCGCAGAAACGATTACGAATAAACTACCGCCCGAAAAACCCCCATCCCGTGAAGCAATCTAAGTGCTCCGACTAGATTTCGTTGGACAGGTGTCCTTATATATGTAATATATAGTACATACAGAACATATGGCAGCAGTGAACTATGCATGTGAACACATTTCTCTCAGCTCATTGTACATCTCCTTTTAACAGATTAATATCAGCTCAGTGTGCACCTCTTGTTAACAGATTACTCGCAGCTCAGTGTGCACCTCTTGTTAACAGATTACTCGCAGCTCAGTGTGCACCTCGTGGTGAAAGGTAGAGCTTTCCCGCTTGTCTGGTAGCGGTTCTGAGTTTACAGTCAAGACTGAGGATGAGCGGCCTCTCCTTGCTTTGATCTTTGTTAGTATTACAGTTGATTATAGTAAGACCACAACATCGTTTATTCCAGCGTTGGCTGTCTCTAAAGCAGCCTATAGTTTATCAACATCCATTGTGACTGATACCATGCTAGCATACATGTACACATGCTGACTATAGTTCTGAATAACAACCTACTGAAATGCAACGGGAAATAGCCATCTGTCATCCCACGAATCTTACCATCGTTAAGTTGGTGGATATGCATATTACACTCAACAACCTATAGGGTAATGAACTAAGAGTATAACAGTGGGTAGATTCCAATAATGACTAACATATCATGGACTATTTACCGTGAAAAGAGAGATGACATTTGACATCTTAAGAACAGTAACGCTTACTTTCATCACTTCATGAAACCGACTTTGTATTTAATTGACATCAAACTCGCCCTCAGTGCGCCCTTCCCTTGATATATCTGGCCCCCTTCATTGTTCAAAGAACTTATAAATAGACACGAGACGCCACTGACTGCGGAACCATTTGAATTTCGAAATGTGTCATAGAAGAGCGTCATTGATTGGCTGACCTATACATCGGGCCAATACATGCACCATATCAGGAGGAATGACACCGCTAGTTGAGGATGATGCCACTCTACACACAATCGGCGTGCAGGTTCTGATTGGTTCGTCTTTCGTTCGTAGGTAAAATTTACACCTCGGATTTTGAACACTGAAGGGTGGTCATATAAATCAAAACAGGTTCAAAGTGGGAACGTAGAAATTGGCTCGATAAAATGAAGATGTGAAAACCATGGTATCTTCAACTTCAATGAAATTGGTTGAGCGCTTCTGTTTTTTGAACCTATTAGGTTCTAATACTCGATATATATCAATATATATCGATATCTATCAATATATATCATAAAAAACACTGAATGACCTTGTAAAAATAGGTCAAGATCAGTCAACAGCTTCAAGTTCATCATCAGTTACGTGTGCAACATGAATTTGTTTACCCTAACTATAATCATTAAAAACATGTAGCAAAACCTGGAATTTGACCTTTCAAATTAGATCAAGGTCAGTCACTTTCCATAGACTTCTGATCCATCAACAAGTGCAACTGTTGTATGAACGTGAAGAGCCCAGCTATAATTCTTCAAGAAGTATTGTATCCACACCGACTATGGACATACGGATGGACAGACAGACAATGCTGATGACAATAAGTCAACAGGTTTTGAATCAATTCTGTATTGAACAGGAGATTTTCCAATTCTTACAGGTTCTCTGGCTTGAGTCAACTTGAACTTTGACCTTTTTACCTAAACATGACATAACTTTCTTCTTTACCCCATTGGCTCTGTATACTCAATGTTTTGTACCAATTCATAAACTGGAACAGGAGATTTCCATCTTCTTTACAGATTTTCTAGCCCAAGTGACCTTTACCTTTGACCTAGTGACTTCAATAGCCTGAAGGATATTCCTCAATTATACCTTCACTTAAAATTTGGAGCGAATAGGATCTATAGTTTTCAAGTTATCGTGTTAACGGGAAAACGTGAAACACACAAACAGCGATTTTATATCCTCTGAGCTGGGTCCGGCGAGAGATAAAGAGACATGTACCTCCAGTCATTATACCATTATGGTATATTTTGAAAGCGGAATTCCCCAAAGTTAATTGCCATATTTCTGGCGTATTTTTATCGTTTATTGTTACCTAGATATCAGAAGAATATCATAAGGTTATAGTGACAACTACCAACTGTGTTAATGAATTATATTTTGGATAATGATGAAACTAGATCATCATAGTTGTGCTACGTTACCGATACTTAACAGACCAGCTAGTATATTTGCCAACAGAGATGAAAGTTTAAGATTCTCGCTAACCCATCATAGTTCTGTCCTGATCTATGTGACATCTTTCAAGAAAGACTGTTCGATCGTCTCATATTATGGGTAAATTCAATGTCTGATCTACAATGTACCGGTGTAGAGGCTAAGGATGTCCGGTGGCTAAGAGTGTCCGGCCTCTGTCTTCTAACCCAGCTAGGACATTTTTCTCCACATTGGGGACAAGTGTCCGTCCTTGGTTGCAAGAGAAAAGGACATGAAAAGGGACACTAATCACCAGGACATTCTTATCCATCACACCGGCTCGGTGCTTGTTCGAACACATGGATAGATATACTTCATATTCAAGCAATAAAGCGTCAGACCTACCTTACGGATATCGTATTGAAGATGAGCATGACTGAAATAGTCGGATCGTTAGCTCAAAAGTTAGATATATTGACAACGATAAGAGTTTCTCTGTTCATATGCAATATCTTCCCTGCATCCATAGGAGACATGTCCTTGCATACTAGGAATTGGAGTGATTCTGAATTCATACACAACGATACACACTTTCTATGATCAGAAGAACACTTGTACGACAAGCGCATTATGAGCTTCGATGTACACCCGCGCAAATCTTTGACTACAGAAACCAAATCTTAAGCGACACAAGGTTTAAACGTTTAGGTTTGATCCTTCATAAGATATCGTATAATTTGAATTTGACCTAAACACATGGCAGTTTGACTAACGTCACGGGACCTACGAAGTATAGGGTGGGCATTAGGACTCCGACGCGCACTGAACTCTTGGAAATCCCCCTGCCCCAAGTTGAAATCCTGCCTATATTATGATGGGCACAGCCCAAGTCAGAATCACCAGTGATTTTCATCAAAAATCACCAGAAATTCTCATCAGAATTCGGTCAGCTTAGAACTTGCTGGTGACAGTCCCCTGATGCACCTTCATGCAAAAAATCAAGGTTCTAATGTCAACGGTTCTCCTTATTTTGCCGACGAAAGTATTCAGATGGACTCACTCACTCACTCACTCACACACTCACTCACTCACTCACTGACTACCGGACAATTTGCAGATCGTAGCCTACTTCGTAGGAAAAATAGTTCACGCTCATCTTCAATAAACTGATCCATCACCAGTTACATATGGTGTGAATGTGGAACTTGGCTATAATCCCACAAAAGTTATCATCATCACCAAATTAGAATTTGGACTTGACAAGATATTTCAGGTTCGGTCAACTTCTATATGCTTGTAGCCCATCACCAGTGGTATGAATTAAAAATGTCGACTCTTAAAACATATCGCTCTACCAGAATTTGACCTTGATAATATAGACCAAAGTCGGTCAACTTGAACAGGCTTCTAGTCAATCACCAGTTGAATATGTACTGTAGTGTGAATTTGAAAACCTGTAAGCCATGATCCGTCGAGATATTGCAATAAGTAGAATTTAATCTTGGAAAAATACGCCACGGTCAGCCAAATTGGACAGATTTCTGGCAATCACTATTTGGAGAGCCTAGGTATATTCCTTCAAATGATATCACCAATACGAGAATGTGGCCTTGATAAATAGGTCGAGGCCAGTCATCTTCAATGGGCCTCTGACCCATCGCCATTTATGAATTTGCAAAGCCTAACAATAATCCTTCAAGAGATATTGTGTTAACAAGCAAGATGGACAGACAGGCGGACGAATCACGCTATGGCCAAAATTGGCCGAGAGGTAAAATACAATAGGCTTCTTCTTGGCCAGGACAGTCCACATCTCCGAACTGTAGTTATAGCATGAACATAACAATGTTCAATGATTGGCTGACTTTTGGCCATGTAACCGTGACCTTTGAAATTTGGACTTGAAAATGACTAGGGTTCCTCTTTGCACAATGGCTAAGATATATCGGGACGAACGTATAGAAATTGTCGCCCTACCCACATGCGAATCACATGTACCTTCTGCATCACTAATCGGCATCAACTTGTATGGAAGCACCCATCCAGTCTAGCACATGATGTATTGTAGCACCAATTGACTGTCTATATTGATAGGACAACGGCACGTATTAATCATGCTAAAGGGTGGCCCAAGGCTTGGAGAGGCCGCCCCAGCACTTGAATGTTGTCGAAGCCAGGGCGAGCAGCAGAAGTGCATCTGTGTTAATTTGTTCTCAGTTAATCGAGTCAAAATCGTAGAGTTAGACAGGTTAGCTTCATAAAAACTACCATTGAACATCTTATTTTGGGAGGGGATATGACTATCAGAGCGTCAGAGCGATCTATATGATCAGGTCGTTGGTGTCTTTGCCAATGGGGTTTCGAGTTCCTTCGATTTCTTGATTTTAAAGGAGAAATTCTGTTGCAATCGCAACTGAGATGGCTGTAAACACGATCGCTGCCAATAGAGGCATTCCACTGGTTTCAAGGCAATATATTACCTGCTTGCAATCAACAAACTTTCATCCGGCAACCTACGGCCATTGCCGAGAAGGTTGCTGAAATCAGCCTCTACCGCGAAGAGGGTCGTAAAAGCGAGAGAGGGCGCCGTCGCCAAGAAGATCGCCGCCGCCGAAACTGGTATTGCAGTCAGAGGGATTGAGTACAGCAATCAGACAACTGATGTAGAATTACTGTTTGGGTATTGACGACCATTATCAATAATAAGAATACTGATTGGTGATATGGAGTTGCCCATAATACCATCTAGGAGTTTGAACGGCTTCGTTGAAAATTGTCTACCCTCTTTGTAAAAACTAGCTTCTTTTATACCGTTAGATTTATTTAATGCATGCTTGGACTTTGGAGTTAAGCGTGGGTTACTAATAGGGTCTTTCGATTATGGATGAAGGAAGTCTTCATGGATGGCGGGGTTAGAATCAGGAGAACCGATTCGGACGTCTGCACGTCAGACATTTGAACAACTGCCCCGATCATCTAGAATCTGCTATATACCATGCACTAGTAGTAGATACCTGAAGATATGTAAATTGAGCCATATCGTAACTGGATATGAAAATGGGATACACTGTCGCCGTGTTCTAAATAAACCAATCAGATATCCACTGAATAATCCTCATTCCAACTGGGCCACGTCAATAACAAGTAACTTTAATGACATAGAACCGATGTATTAAAGCTATACTTGAGACAGCCCACGGAGATTGGCATGAGATACTTCTTTGTAATGATAATCTTCCCGATTTTCCGACACATTCTTACCCAGTTTGTCTTAATTTATCAATGTATACATCGTCAGACATTCCTCGATAGGGATTGACATATGCTGCAATCAGTCTAACTGTTGTTAGTAAATACACACACACAGACATTAATGTGCAAAAATAAATCAAACAACACAAATTTATTGAAGTTTTCTACTAATTTGATCATTGTAAATGCCATGGTTAATACTAGATATCTTTGACGGAGTCAAATGGATACCTGAAGAAATCTATCACTTTGTCTGTATACTCTTTTTGTCCTGTATGCTATTTTGTATCATTTTATAATAACGGGCATTCATTTCTTTTTGCCAATCCAAAACTGTAACGTAAGTCAAATTTGTGAAAGATGTATTCTCATTTAATTACTCTGATGTGTATTATGAAACGTTCACTGAACCTTTTCTCAGCAGCTGAATAATTTGGATATTATCAAGTTATAGGCTAATAGATCATCGAATGAAATGAAATCAGATTGAAAGTTCTTTTGAGGGCAAGTCTTTCTCCTATTCAAAACGCGAGTTCCAAGTGATAAAGAGTCATAGGTAAGGCGAGAGCATGTAACGATAGATTATCCATACTCACTTATACAGGGCGCAATTGGAGATTTACTTTGTTGGTAACCCTTAGCGCAGCGGTTACATGTGAGACCGGTTACCCCGTCCTTACAAGGACATTGTCCCGTTGTTTGGTTACACGTCTTCCCGAGGGCACCAACCGGGTGACAGTCACACCCTACAATGATAAAATTCGAAGAACGTATGTACATTGTATACATTATATTCTAAATACACACAACAGGGTCAGATGGATTAGCATTACGGACGATATTACCATTGAGCAGTTCCACATTCAAATGTCCTATTCAGCACAACGCAATGGTTATTACAGTATAGTAGCTGAATAGTTACATCACAATAAACAGTTACATCAGTACCGAATATCAATTGATCGGTACAGATCAGCTAACACGGCGATCTTGACAGCGAATCTGGATGGCGATTGCAAAGTTCTACGAAGAAACGAGGATTTGTCAGTTGTGTAGAAAAAAGACAAAGAACTTGTTTGTGTTGTGTGGCGTCCCTTCTTTGAGGGAATATGTAGAGGTAACGCAGTAAGTATCCAATTGGGAACTGTACTGTACCGATCATTCAGAATTTGTCCGTTGATCAACTGTCTATCGATAACACGTACGCTTATAGCAATGATTCGGGATGTTAGTGACCGGGGGATAACACCCCTGACACAATATGTTGAATACAGGCGTTAACAGAATGGCACATTGCAAATCACAATCATTTATATTCCAGCCATTTATTTATTTATTTATTTCACGCCAATTTCCACAGACCCAGCGGGCCCAGTAACTGAGATGATAACAATGTTAAAATGATATTACTCTTTGAATAACAACATTAAACTACAGTAAACAATACTACATAAAAGAAACGAATACGTATGAATCTAAGATAATATATCGATTCAGAGCCGTTCTATATGATACCAACGTTTAATTCAGCCAGGATCACACAAAATTCTAAGTATTCCGACAAAAACAGGCTAACCCAGCAAATTGGAGCGATATATGCAAGAGATGAGAAAAATTGACGTTTTCATTGCAGCTGTTCATATGGAGACTATGAAGTATCCACACGGCCCCTAGCACCGGCTTAAGCGGAATTAGATACGCTAGCTCGGAAGCTGTGATGATAGACTAGCTCACACAACTTATCTGGTGTTGATGGATGAGCATTGCGGACGTCAGATGGAATCCAGAAGTAATCAACACAACACATTAATAACATGTCATGCATTAGAATTTATACAACAAACCGATTTTTCTCAAATAACCTGAAATACAATATTCTTTTACTCGACTAAAAAGATCTTCTAAAGTAGCTGCTCAATAAAAAGAATGTCTTACAATCTTAAAATCTATATAGATCATCGTGGCATGTTACTGGTTCTTTGTTTAATAAATGTTCGTGAGTTAATCGTGTATGGCCGATTATAAATCGCCTGATCATGGCTTGATCGAAATGTTTCCAGCTGCTCAGATGACTATAGCCTACAGTTGAAACATCAAGATATTTAGCTACAGCAATATAGTCAGCTTCTCCTTCAGGACATGTGATATGTATTATTCTTTGATGATAAGTACAAATCATCGGAAACTTGGGATAATATTATCTGATACAGAACGCCATCGTTGTTAGCAGGTGGACTCCTTAATTCATGCATCGTATCGTTTGACATAGGAGATAAAAGTGAAAGTGTAAACAGATGCGTCTGTCGGATGTTGATAAGACGGTAGGTAATCTAGTGTACAAATATACCACTTAGAGGTGAGACATCCACAGGTTCACGCCGTGCCCCTGGTTCAGTAGCCCGAGTACAAAGGCAATACCGCTGACATTCAGAGTAGACGCCTTTGTGATCATTTTCACTTTTCAGACAAAGGCTGTGACAGATTCTTGCTGCCAAGTGTCGATCACCGATTCAAGGGAAGCAGACATGACAGGTCTGACTTTCCAGAAGGCTCAAAGCACAATGACATTGACACCTGACGACAGAAATCCTAAATTCTCTGACTGTACTAAATGTGACAAACGGAAATATCTGTCGTTGAAGTTTCCAGCCAATGTATCAGAAGGACAAGTGATACGTTTCAGAAAGGTAATTTTGTCTTGAGCAAGAACACTTGTTTACAGAAAGGTAATTTTGTCTTGATCAAGAACACTGGCCCAGATAACCCAGTAATCAGGAACAAGATCAGTCTCAACGACGTGTACATGTCTGTAAATGGAATGTCTGCTTCTGATATATCACAGCAATACAAACATCAGGTCCGACATTCAGTAGTGTGCCGTCTTCATAAAGAACAAGAGAATCTAATATCGCTTATGCCGGTGCTAGGGGCCGTGTGATCATGTCATCCAAGTTGCCACAAGAACAGGTACAATACGAAGCTGCGCATCAAAAAACCCCTCGGCTCTGGGTACATTCATAATGCATTCAATTTTAACCAAGATGTCAGGAACACCAAGCAGTCAAGTGACAAATGTACAGATTATCAAAAATTTTGCAATTAGAAATGACCCCTAAGATTTCCGTCCAATCAGAGAAACCGGTATTCATTACATACATTTCTTGACGCATCAATGATGTATACCAAATTTTACAACGAGCATTTGAATGCTATCAGAGATAGAGATCATTAATGATTTCGCATAAATGAAAGATGGCCGCCCATCCTTCCCGCCACTCAGAGGAACTGATGTGGTTATTCATTGAAAGTCTCTTGATACATTGATGCTGTATACCAAGTTTCGTATAGAACACTGAAATGGTATCAGAGATATACATTATTAAAGATTTTGCATAAATTAAAGATGGCCACCAAGGTTTCCACCCAATCAGGGATACCAGAACAGTCATTTATCGTAAGTCTCTTGATGCATCGATGATGTATACCAAATTTTACATCAAGCACTTGAACGGTATCAGAGAACGAGATCATTAATGATTTTGCATAAATTAAAGATGGCCGCCCATCCTTCCCCCCCACTCAGAGGAACTGATGTGGTTATTCATTGCAAGTCAGTTGTTACATCGATGCTGTATACCAACTTTGGTATAGAACACTTAAATTGGATCAGAGATATATATCATTAAAGTTTTTGCATAAATTAAAGATGGCCGCCAAGGTGTTCGGTCAATCAGATCTCGATGCAAAGTATCTAGATGTATCGATGATGTATACCAACTTTCATATAAAACAACTGAATGGTAACAGAGATATGTATCATTATCGATTTCGCATAAATTAAAGATGGCCTCCAGGATTTCCAGCCAATCAGAAAAGCCGGTTTGGTAATTCATTGAAAGTTGCTTGATGTATCGATGATGTATACCAACTTTCGTATTGAACAGTTCAATGGTTTCCGAGATATGGATCATTATCGATTTCGCATAAAATTAAAGATGGCCGACAAAGTTTTCACCCAATCAGGTCCCAATTAAATAGGCTTCTGGTCCTTGACTAGGTAAATAAGCATACCAAATTTGGAATTCTTCAGTGGAACCGTTCTCCGGCTATCTCGCTCACGTACAGACGTACGGACGTACGGACGTACGGACAGACGGACGTACAAGACGACGACAATACCCCATGGCCAAAATTGGCCGAGGGGTAATAAAAGCGTACCTGAGATAAAATACATATCACGAATCGTTAGATTCTTGGTGTGTGCTTCAGAATAGGTTAACCAGAAGACTATACTGTGAAGTCATGTGGCTCTGTCAGTATGTCGGCACCTCTTCCTACTTCCCTTATATGCGCTGTAATCATAACCTAACTATAGCCTGTGATGGAGTTTCCTTGTCAAATGTTGCCAGTAGTATTTTCAAGTGGAGTAGAAATTTGGAGTGAATTGAATCGCTTGATTACTTATCATAGCAACAAAATAATGTGACCCTCCAATACATACACACACACACACACACACACACACGCGCGGTCAGACAGCGATTGTACCGGCGTCCATGGGAGATAATTGTCATGCCGTCCATTAAAAAAGACATTCCTCTCAGGCATCGACAATATTTGGTATAAACCCTAAATACCAAACTGGTAGTTTCCAATATTACTGTCCTTATCATCCAATCCGTATCACAGACAGGTATTGCTTTATTTATATGAATTTCCATGGCATTACAAACAGTCCACCATAAATAACCAACGGGTTCAGATGTACTTTATTTGGCAATGAGTACATTGCAAGACGGCTTGCAATTTGAAATGACAGAAGACCAAAATTACCTCGTGAAAACCAATGTAACTTGGAAAGGAGATCAAATGTACTTTGTGAACACCAATGTAACTGATGTATGACAGGAGACCAAATACACCTTGTGAAGTCTACTGTAAGTGATGTGTTAGAGGAGACTAAAGTAACTTGTGAACACCAATGTAAGTGATGTATGACAGGAGACCAAATACACCTTGTGAAGTCTACTGTAAGTGATGTATTAGAGGAGACTAAAGTAACTTGTGAACACCAATGTAAGTGATGTATGACAGGATACCAAATGTACCTCGTGAACACCAACGCGAATTTAGACCCTGAAAAAATAGTCACCAAAATGTCCTGACAATGTTCAATGTAATAATAAAAGCCCACTTATATGTCGCCGACAGGCAGCAAACATCCACTGTGTGCGCTTTAAAGACAAGTAATGTGGAGTCACGAACTCGAGTATCATGGGCAAGGACTGAGTCTACTGGCTACAAAACATATCGAATATACCTCTACCAAGGCGCTATAGTTTTTAATTTGTATATTCTACCGCCGGGTATTTCCAAACACACTGCGAGTTTATCAACTTGATGTTAGATAAGGAGGGGTAAAGACCGTATATATTTCATTAAATGGGCTAGGCTGAGTGTGACTTTGACTTTTCAAGCTGAAGTGAGACATTTCCCGCTTTGCTGTTTTTCATTCATATGTCTATGTTAATTGTGATGACTGATAAAGAGATCACATGAGTCAGAAATGCAAACAAATCGAGAATGCCCGGGAACAATTAAGATCTACAACTTTGTCGTTCCAATGCCGTAGTATGGATTCAATTACAAGTAGGCATTTTGACCGAATGCGATCTGGGAGATGAAAGAGAATCGGCCCGAGTTCTTAAAATGCCAATACATAAATATTACCAAAAAAAAACAAGGAAATGTTCCACAAATACGTATGACGACGTTCTGCAGCGGCTACTAGACTACGTAATAATAACAACTTTCTTAGCAACTGCAACGGAAAAAGACAATTTAGTTAATAAAATTAAGAACTTGTTCTCCATAAGAAATATTTTATTTGGTTGTAAAAGCTGAATATAGCTGCATATGTCATATATGCCTCATTCGCGATACAGTAAGCGATACGGATTTGATATCATTGGAACATCATCATGTCTTACTGGCATCATTGAAAACTGTTGACGGATTCTCTCTTTTAGGAAACTGGCCTATTTTTATGTATACTATGATTTACTGTTTGAATTTGGTGCTAATGATGTTATATGGATTAGATCTTTGGATTATGGACGGAGATATTCTTTAATTGGACTACGTCTGAATAATGAATGGCGGACTAGGCGCTTCTGTTCGATATTTAGTATGTAACCCTTGTCCACAGTGCGCATGTTTGCGTCTTTTATCACTAGACCCTATTGTGTTTGTTAGCACCCACTTCCATGTGTTGATACCAACAAATCCATATATATACCAACAGTGACAGGTTACAGATACAGTGAAATAACTGCTCCAGAGTTATTCCAGAACATCTCCTTTGTCAACTCAATTACATGACCGAAAGGTGGACAGCTGGGCGGAGTGAGAATTACATTTCGATAAAATTCCAGTTTCACTGATATTTCTCATTATGCTAGCTCCACTTCCGAAATCTCAGGGTCCTCAAAACACATCGCCATTGCCCTTGATCGACTGAGTCACTTAATCGAGGGAAAAATCAATGGCGCGGCACCGAATCCTAATCTAATTGAAAAGGGGCACACTGTTGAGACTATTATGGACAAATCGTGAAAGCAGCATGGAAGTCTATCTCCTCAATCTGTCACTCTCTTGAATGATAGGCTGGTATGATGGGTTGAAAGATGCACACTCAACTGTACACTGATTACTTCAAACCGCCAGTCATTCTATATTGGTTATCCATGCACTTGGAGTTGACAGTAGTTTCTGTCTCATGGGAGGTGCACATGAAGCCCGAGCCGCACGTATTATTTAAAATAATCAATTATCAATTAAAAGTAATAATACCAATACCAAACCATGCTCGCTTTGGCTCTGTCCACAAAAACAAAATGAAACACCAAAAAGCTACAAGAGGCTTGCGATGAGAACAAACTGGCAGTACGTGGAATTGTCGTTACAGCAGTAGTCTGCTGATTAAACGGCTTTAAATGACATATTTATAATGGCCCTAGATACGTTACCCATTCCCATATGAACATTCACAATAAAAAAGAGATACAAAATTAAAAGAAAAATCAAGGAGATGGTACAAAACTAGAAGAGCTGACTGGCAAGTTCATTCGACTAAACGAACCCATCAACGTGGTCACCACTTCGTGGACAAGAACGTGGGCAAGAACTTCATCACTGATATAACTGTTGACCAATTTTGCGTTTTGAACATAGGTGCCAATGATTTGCCCGTACTGGTACGTAAAATCGCTGTGAATAACAGCTGCCTACCAGGTCAGATATGTAATGAAATACCTACAAAGGGTCAATCTAGCTTAACAAGAGGCCTACCTATACGAAGTCTTGTGCGCCATTTACCATTGAATTAACAACTTGAACACATAAGTCACGATTGTCACTAGTATTGCTAAGGGCCGTCATTTTGTGGAAACCACTGCATGTCCTCATTGCTGTGCAGTAAATTAAACCGTATGGCAATTTCATGAATCAGTTGGAATTCTTGTGTTGACATTCACAATATTTCGTTCATGAGCCCTATCAAGCGAACGAGCTGATATCTCTATACACTTTCGCCACTATATTCTATGACAATATGGGTATATCGATGGCGAGAGAGAGAGAGAGGGGTGAAGGAGCACTACTAGTACTATCGAAAATTCCTCTGAAATAATTCAATCAAATTATACCACAGAGACTCTATGTACATCTCGAGTGGTATTCGCCAACCGCAACTACAAAAATAAACAGTCATGCTACACGTCTTTTGTATCCTCGTGTGCTAGTCTATGTTATTAGCACGCGTCGAAAACAGTCCTTGAGACATCGAGACGCCACGCATCCGGGCAACTAGAAACCATTCTTGGCCAAAAAGAATAAAAAATCTATCCGCCTTTGATGAAACGTTACCAGGGAAACGAATTTTCAATGATACCTAGATTTGCTTTAGAATTTCTAGATTTAATAGCGGCTGAATATATTACGTAATGAAAGACATTATGGATGCGATGTCTCCACGATGATTATCCCAGTGTTGTGTTCCCAAAGATTCACTCCAGGTCGTGTTCCTGGTGTGATCAGAATCATCCAGGTGGATAATTCAAAAAGAAGTTCTCCACTAAGTAATCCTATATTAATGGATACAATATAAATGGGGAAGATAGGCATATCGCATACAGTATAATTACAACGATCAGGGTGCAACGATATCACAAAGGGAATATCGCTCTTCATTTGCTACCATGTTGAATAAGACAGGCGAAGCATCTCGTACCCGGATAATTATAGAATAACGTTTTATGTTCTCACTGTCCTTACAGTTGTACGGTTTTCGAAAACGTGCTGCCTTCGAAGTTTCTAATGCCAAGCAATCATGTCTGAAAGTCGTAAGTCAGCGATGGTCCATGCATTCGTGTAGGTATGAAGGAGTATTAGCTCAGCGTAAACCCATCCAAACACAGAAAAATATTACGTCAATTTCTTGACAAATATGGATGGAACTGATAAGGTTCAGCCAAGTTATCGTGTCAATATCTTGCTCAACGATGGATCTCCTAATTGCGATAAACTTGAATCTATCTCGTATTCAGTGTTTTTTTGTGTTATAGAACTTGATTCACACAGCATAACCATCATCAACCCATATATATATATATATATATATAGTGTATACCACACAGACAACCTTTGAGCAGTCAGTTCACACATAATTTGTTGCAACGCGTTTTGTCTAAAACTTTGCCTTTTGTCACATTGCATTGACACTGCGTGTACGGAATGTAGATGACTTAGGTGCTCTAAATTACTTCGAATCAGTAACGAATACATGGGCAAGGGGTTTTGGGTGACGCTTGTTCAAAATGGTTTTGAATGTCCTCGTTATATACAAAGATGATATAGGTGCTCCAAATTATTTCGAGGAGTTTCTGCCATGTGCAGACGACTGAGGCGTTCCAAGCGATATCCACAGTATAGCTGATTGACCAGGGAGACCGCTTTTTATCTCCGTGTTCATAGACATATTCAAACCATATTTCAAAATAATTGCTTTTGATATAACAAAAACACTTGGGTCTAACAAATGTTACTATATATTGTATAATTACGGAAACGGAATCTATGCTATCGGTGTTTGTTCTGAATAAGGGGCATTTGTTTTGAACACGAAATTTCAAGTTAGTGACTTGAGTACTTAGAATTTTGTTTGATCGTCGCTATGTAGCTGAAATATTGCTGAACGCGACATTAAACCTTAATTCTCTCTCTCTCCTTCCATTCAATAAATACTCCCTCGTTTGGGATGTTTTTCCTATCTGGAGGTCAGTTCAGAATTCATTTCCAACAGTTGACTTGATCGGACTATTACATCATAGCCCTGAAATATTTGTATCTAATACAGCTCAAGCCGATATTCGGGGCCGTGTGTTCATGTCATTCAAGTTGTCCACATGAACAGCTGCAATGAAAGCGTGGCTGGGATACAAATCACAGGCATCATCATTTGGTTCTTGTGATTTTTTTTTCGAAATATGCAGTCAGTATATTTGTCTGTGGGATCGTATGACTTCTTGTCAGTACGCCGACATCGTCTTGACAGTACGCCGACATCGTTTTCCAACATACTTTTAATGTTGCGTTTACTTTCACTATATACCTTTTAAGAATATGCCACAGTGCCCAAGCGGTGCTTTAATCATCATCGGCGAATTTTCAGTCTGAACAACATACCTTTTGCTGTTCCAACAATGACACGATTTATCAGAATACGGAGAAACTGTTGGTCCATATGACCAAATATTTTATTAAAATGACGGACATTTGGGTCAAATTGACCATATTTTGGGTAAGTCACGTCTGAACCAATCCCTCTAACGGTCCATAAAGTCAACATAATTATAACATATAATGGACAGGATATCCAGTCCAGATGGTACTGGGCTGAGAGTATGGTCTTTCTGGACAGTATGGTCATCCTGGGCAGTATGGTCTTCCCTGGCAGTATGGTCTTCCTGTCCAGTATGATCGTCCCGGACAGTATGATCTTACTGAACAGTACGGTCATCCCGGGCAGTATGATCTTCCCTGGCAGTATGGTCGTCCTGGACAGTATGATCATACTGGACAGTATGGTCATCCTGGGCAGTATGGTCTTCCCTGGCAGTATGGTCTTCTTGGACAGTATCGTCGTCCTAGACAGTATGATCTTACTGGACAGTATGGACATCATGGGCAGTATGGTCTTGCAGTATGGTCTTCCCTGGCGGTATGGTCTTACTGGACAGTATGATCTTACTGGACAGTATGGTCATCCTGGACAGTATGGTCGTCTTGGACAGTATGATCTTTCTGGACAGTATGGTCGTCTTGGACAGTATGATCTTACTGGACAGTATGGTCATCCTTGGCAGTATGGTCTTCCCTGGCAGTATGGTCTTCCTGGACAGTATGGTCGTCCTGGACAGTATGATCTTACTTGCACAGTATGATCTTCCTGGACATTAGGGTCTTCCTGGACAACATGGTCATCCTGGGCAGTATGATCTTTCTGGGTAGTATGGTATTCCTGGATAGTATGGTTATCCTGGGAGAATAGTCGTCCTGGACAGTTCTTCCTAGACAGTACCGTCATCCTGAACAGTACGATCTTCCTGGACAGTATGGTCTTCCTCGACAGCATGGTCATCATGTGCAGTATGATCTTCCTGGGCAGTGTGATCTTCCTGGGCAGTATGGTCATCCTGTCAAAAGTATCACGTTTGGATTGCGTACTATTCCATCATTGGAAACGTCTCAGTACACTTGAGGATATCTACATTAGGGAAGAACTTTGAAACAAAACATTCTCAAGTCAGTCACCACAATGACGAAATTCATCGAAATTGTCAAGGTCCTATAAAGCTATTATATGATTAGATATATGTACCGGTACGCAGAAATGTAATGTCGTCTAATCTCTCTCCTCGGATTAACCTCACTGACATAACATATCTAGTTGTGCCGAGCCTGCATCTTGCTGGAGAAACAGAAGACCTGAAGTGTTTTGAGCACTCAAGACACTCGTATCAGTCTGGAAGAGGATATTGAAGCGTTTTCAACTCTGAGCTCTGGATTGAAGGTCGAAAAGTTAAACAATATTAAGCCAATCTTATCTTATTGTACGAAACTGACAAGACAGCAGCAAATCTGACAACTCATAAACATTTGCTGTCATTTGCCAGCTGTAAAGGGCGTTAATCCCACCTGACGAGGGTCTCCTCTTAATAGCGTCTCACTTTCTTACCATATCAAGAGGAGACCGCTCCACGCGCAAGCACAGGTACACTAGACACGACAAACTAAGATATAATCCTAGTCTGACGAGTACAAGCATGGTTGGATGTAAAACGATTCTACAAAAAGTAAAAAGTCTTATTTGATCAGCTAGACCAGGAGGCTGTCTACAGGAGCTATTAACCACACCCTTGTCATCAGGTCTGTATGGTCGTCCGAATTTGAGGCGTATATGTATAATGATTAGCGGACGTCACTGGAAACCATTGACACCTTCGGTCATGAGGGTAGCTGGTTGTCATGTATATGTAACTGGTCATGGTCAACTTGGGAATTTGATAGATTCTAGGGGATATATATCCTTTAGCAAGCACTGAATATAAAAATATTTGACAGTATATTAACAGTCTATGTGGGACATCATATTTCGACATGCATGAAAGACATTTCCCCTTGAAGACTATACGACAAGTGAGACAATTCTAGGTTTGAAGTTGAGAATAATCCTTTTCTAGATAATAATACACCAGAATGGCGTAAACATTACCCACCTTTTACAATGATGAAATAATAGTCGGAGATGGATAACTACTGAGGGTTTTCAAAACACCATATCTTAGCGAGTATCCTATACGAAAATCACATTAGCCCATTTGGTTTATAGGTGCAACAATAGTCTAAAAACCTGTGAGAAGAAACTACGAATGTGATATGAGGGCCTGTGTTCCTGGGAGGAGATACCATACGGTAAATGGGGGCAGATGAAGAGGTGTTACGGATCTGTAATCTTCTTAGGATGAGCTCACAAGTCACATTCTGTTGAGAGGACAGGGAGGAGCGTTGAAACCGCCTTTGGGGGGCTATGAACCTTCTGAGAGAAAGAACAAATTGTCAACCTATTAGGAAGAATTTCAGCCTTCATATAAAACAGTTGTCAACCCTGTAATAGACGATGGACTTAATAAAATTAAATCGAATTCAATTAAGAAAAGATGTGATAAAGGCGGCTTAAACCTGCCTGAACCAAGAACCAGCGCAGCAGGAGAGAAAGAAAAGACCAACGAACCAATCTACGGAAATATGCCTAAGCAGAAATTACGCCTACAGTTGAGATTTAGATGTTTGGCAATGGATCAGCAGTACACGAAGATGAGTCAAGAAAACAGTTGTCTGTGATAGAGCACAGAACTTTGCTAATCGTACCCAGATGGATCGCGCAATCACAGAGAATGAGGTTGTATTTTATTTAAAACTAATCCCTCGACCAGGATAGCTTTACTTGTAGCGCTTATGCAGGGACCCAGGCCAGCGCGACACTTCTTGAGACAAAGAGGTTAGGGTTCAAGAATAATCACCTGATCTTTGCTAAATCTTTTGCTATGACTTTTTTTACGTTTTAAGTGAAAGAACAGAGTCAGCAAGAAAATTGAAATTCCAGAGGTGGAAGTTTCATTTGGACGTTTAAGGGTGATTTACGGGACAGGTATATCACCGACAGCCTGTAAAATGCGAATTCGAGCCTGGACCACCTTGTATTTTTCAAACATGTCCAGCGATCCTGTTACAAGGCGTTTTACATCATGACCCGAGAGCCCTAAATCTCATGGACTCGTTGATGGAGGATTTCACACAGTGAAATCTAGTTAACACACGTTGTTTACAACAACTGCGGTGCTTATTACTTAATGAACTGGAGCGCTATATGCAATACCGATTACACAGAAATAGTAACAAAATCGCACCAATAAGTCTCCCGTTTTAATTGTAAGTATTCAAAGTTCTCACGATCATGTCCACTACAGATTTACAAGCCTGGAAATCGTTTTTTTTTAATAGACGTCGCAATAACGCGGTCATTGATATCATCACGAAAAGGGTTAGTTAACCAATGTTGTCATGGACTTTTCCATAGATATTTAGTGGTAGCACCATCAACACTACGCCATGAAGTATGCAATGAATTCGGGCAGGACATCTGCTGGCGGAGCTTGGGTCGCTGGAATGACTAAACGGGTGTCATGAAAACATTTGTTCAACGGTAAATTTTGAGTTGCGATGAGGAAACTTCAACGCACGTATTCCATTACCAGCTGGTTAGGTAGGATTATTTAATCCGCAGCTGTTGAGGAACTCGTTAACCGTCAAGTAGCCCGAGGTCTTTCAACGTCTGAGGTCAGATTTTAACAGAGGTTAACACATGGAAAACACGTGTAGCAGTTCATCTAGCTAAGCAAAGGGAGCACGGATCTACTGTTAAAACAAACCTTTCAACACTTGCATTTTGCACCATGATAATTTCGTTATCGGATCATACTGGTTAATGATCTGCTGGTAGTCATACAATGTGCTCAAAGTATAAATTGTTATAATAGTCATATATTCAAACAAAATAAAAGTCACCCAGCTGATATCGATTCTGTGAAATTCGTAATTGCGTTCATTTTTGTTTGACAATCACGCTGGGTTTTGTTGCAGGACGAACACCCAGTAACTGGCATTCCTTGGCAGGTTACATTCACAAGTCTTTATATTAACGGTAGTGGAAGTTGCCAAAACGTGCATAAAGACGTCCTTATAAAGGTTTTTAACCAAGGGGCCATCCAGCATACATCTTATCGTCTATTTTTATTTTCTGTTAACCGCTATGCGTAACGTTGTCGACAGGTTTGTATTGAATGCAAACGTCTAGTCCCTCATTCAATATTCAGCCGTCGTCCATTAAAATTTTTTCGCGTTCATGATCCAAAGACCTAATTCGTATAACAGCATTAGCATTAAATTCAAAAAGCAATCATAGTATACATAGACATTGGTTAGTTTTCTGCAAGAGAGAAGCGGTCAACAGTTTTCAACAGTGTCAGTAACACATCATGATGTTCCAAAAATATCGAATCCGTATCGCGGATCAGTATCCTTAATCCATATGAATTTCATTGTAACGTCGTCATATAGAGAATGATGTATCTCAGTCACGCTTTGACTGACTTTGTTCAAATGAAAGCCATGATGATCTTGAAGTACATGTGTTCATACGGCCCCTAGTCCCGGGTTAAGCGGAGTTAGACACAAGTTGCGAAACGTAACACCATAGATCTTGCACGCTACGCTCGTATGTATGGTGAAATTTGAGAAACTTTGAGTGGAGGCGCTTGGTGGTATAGCCTTATTTGTTAAGTTTATATGATAATGTTTCGTGATGTTAATTAAACTCGTCACATTTTACAGGGCATCTAGCAAATGTTACCAGGCGAGATATGTATAGATCCCATTGGAATATTACTTTTTAGAAAGGGAGAGTTAATGACGTCGAACTTGGCTACACCACCAAGCGCCTCCACTCAAAGTTTCTCAAATTTGGCGATACATTTTTGACAAAATACGAGCGTAGCGTGCAAGATCTATGGCGTTACGTTTGGTAACTTGTGTCTAATTCCGCTTAACCCGGGGCTAGGGGCCGTATGAACCCATGTACTTCAAGATCCTCATGATACTCATATGAACAGTCACAATCAAAGCGTGACTGAGATACATCATTCTCTAGATGACGACTTTACAACGAATATTATGGATTAAGAATACTGATTCAGCGATACGGATTTGATATTTTTGGAACATCATGATGTCTTGCCGACATCATTGAAAACTGTTGACCGCTTCTCTCTTGCAGGAAACAAGCCTATGTTTATGTATACCATGATTGTCTTTTTGAATTTGGTGCTAATACTGTTATATGGAATATGGAATAGGTCTTTGTATTATGGACGCGGATATTCTCTAATGGACGACGGCTGAATTATGAATGACGGACCAGACGTTTGTAATTGGCAATAATCTCTCTCGCAGTAAAAAATCGACAAGAAGGCCGTCTCAATATGAAGTCCCGTTTGGGGTATATGTTGTTTTCTTCAAGTCCATTGAAGGTGGATATATATCCTTCACTACGTCATATATATAGCGATTATCCAAAGCGAAAAGTTCCTCTATATAGCGTTTGGCGAATTGAAAGGAACGGGCTTGAAATGATAGGTTTTTGAAAGCGTCAGCATATAGGCGTATTAATAAGAGAACAGATATAGGGCCCATTGGAATACCTATATTATGTTGATATATTGTTTTGCCAAATTTCACATAGATATTATTAATGAGAAATTCAAGGAAGTCCAGAAACAAAGAAACATCCCATGAATGATATCCCTTGTATGTAGAGCAAAAAAAGTGTTATTGCTTCTAGTATTAATGTATCGGCGATCAGTTTTCTTGAACATTGATATTAATGAACTAAGACAGTCATTAGGGTCCTGCTGAGGGAGTGCAGTATAGAGAGTTGAGAAATCCAATGCGGATACATGTTTGTATGGCATATGTGTCCTTTCGCATCAAGTTCTTCCGTAATATATATCGAATTTTGTTCTATACGAATGTCCCATACGAAGCTTGTTCTATATATCACATCTTTGGAATATACCTGTGTTATCAAAATACACATACTAGATGGTAAATTGAGGCAGTTTTCATATCATGCTCCTTGGAAATACTGGCTTGAAGTGCAGCCAAGAAATCACAGAGCCCTCGAGCCACTTCACATGCAGTAATTCGGAACAAATGAGTTTTTGATGGACAAATCCCAAGAATGTATAAGGAAAGTTTGCCAAACCAATATTGAAGTACAAGCTCATTACTGAAGCTATTGGTACTTGACTTCGCGTCATGTACATGTATGCCCTGTCTCAATAAGATATGTTCATCGGATCATGTACATGTATGACCTGTCTTCATAAGACATGCATATGTATACTCTATCTCCTAAAGACATGCACATGTATAATCTATCTCCCAAAGACATGCACATGTAGGCTCTATCCCCCAAGACATATACATGTATACTCTATCTCCATGATAAGAAGTTTCGCGCTGTCTTGTCGAAAGGAAATCGGTTCATGTGAACCTACTGTTCTGTCATTAGTGCCTGGTCCTGTATGTTAGTGCCTGGTCCTGTATGTGCTTCGCAACCTTGCTTACTCAAATTGTAAAATTGCTTCAGAGAAATACTGTGAGTACCCCGCTAGCATATGAAAATTATGAGATACATCATTCTCTAGATGACGACTTTACCGAATATCATATGGATTAAGAATACTGATAAGCGATACGGATTTGATATTTTTGGGATGTCATGAAAACATCATGAAATATCATTAAAACTGTTGATCACTTCTCTCTTGCAGGAAATCAGCTTATGTTTATGTATCCTATGACTGTTTTTTTTTAATTTGGTGCTAATGCTGTTATATGGAATATGGAATAGGTCTTTGGATTATGGACGCGGAGATTCCTTAATGGACGACGGCTGAATAATGAATGACAGACCAGACGCTTGTAACTATGAAAAATGGCAAAGCAGAACAAAGGTTGATATCCAATCCAAATACGTACATATCAACTTGACATGAATATGATGATGTGTAATGTACCGTCTAGTACAATAAATCAGCATTTTAGCATATTTCCACTTATCATTTTCCGTATATAATTTGACCATTCCATCTTGTCTAACATTCAAGATTTGATGCTTCCAAGAGGAAACAGTTTCAATAATTTCATGTTTTTATCAGATTGAATGTTTCACCAAATGCACTCAGTTAATACAGAGAAGTCGGAATGGATGATAATTCGTCCTCTGAACTAGATAACGGCCATGAGCTGTGGTAGATATGATATGCTGCAATTGAGGGACAGATGAGCAACTAAGATTGTTTGATATTCGATTGTTCTGATATTCGAAATAGTTCGCACACGTGACAATCGATCAATCGTATAAATGATTATACAAATTAGTCTGACTGGTAGAAACATGACATGGTTCATGTACGGACAAGTGAATATCCATATCTTAACCCATGGACTTATCCTCAACTTTACATCCCATACATTTGCCATACAAGTACGAGATATACAGTTGACCGTTTTTTGCCATGAACACCTGTCTGGGTTACTTTACTTTAACTGTGTATCTTGTAGATGAACTGGTTCACATTTGATGTCCATTGTAGGCGAGTGTAGTTAAATTATGGGAGAGATAATTTCGCATAAAACTATTAACACCAAGATCAAAAATGAGATACTAAACCCCTCGGCTTCAGAAATATGCCGACATGTGCAACATATTATGGCTATATTTACTAATCATTCAGAATTGTCGTTCTTACAGCATATCATTATTCTGCATATTTAACAGCTACATTCAAGCAAATATCACAAATATCACGACAATACCCCGAGGCCAAAATAGCCGAGGAGCAAAAACGATGTCGTATCTTGGAAGAGAGAAGCGGTAAACAATTTCTAGTGATGCCAGCAACATTTCACGTGAAAACCATATCCAGGACAACAATTCTCAAATTGTATGAAATATTGCTATACTCATACACTCGCCAGACATTATCCCTTACCGAAATCTGCAGGTTGCCGCAAGGTTGCCGCAAGTTTGCGGCAAGCTGGCCGCAACCTGATCGGTGTGCCAGAACTGTTGGGGAGAGTATGCCGCTAGCGGCAGTCTCAATTGGTGATTCCACAGTGTGCCGGTACTGGCAAACAGTATGCGGAGAGTGCACCAGAAGAAGATAAAAGTGTGCCGCTAGCGGCGCACAGTGCGCAGACAGTGTGCCAGAGCCAAATTGTGGGCCGCTAGCGGCGCACAGTGCGCCGAGAGTGTTCCGGAATCAGAGTATGCCGCTACCGGCACACTCTGTATGGAATGGGCTGCACTGAAGATTTGTCAGCTGTTATTAGTTAACTCAGTTAACTTTTGACCCCTAATTTTCAAACTGGATAGGAAACTATCCAAACTGTACCAGTGTAGGAATACATCACAGAAGGAACTATAAAAAATTAATGTACCACACTGTACCTCATAGTTGAAGTTATAGTTATTAGGGGAATGTTCTCAGAATGAACAATTAATTCCGAGACAAAATTTCATTGTTAGGATTCTAATGTACCTAGTACTAACCTTTCCTATCATTGGACTACTTTTGGTGCACATGAATACAATATGTAATTCGGTTCAGGACTTTCAAATCTGGCAGTTGGTGAGAATGGTGGGAGAACATGTTTGCAACCATGAGGAGTTGTTCCTGCTAACTTAGGCCTGCATAATTCATACAATTTCCTGGTCATACATGATACTGATTTGTTTGGTAAGTCTGTTTGAATGCAAAGTAACAGTTTGATTATGGTTTAGGCCAGTCCAGTAATTTTGTAGACAAGTTGTAGTTTTCTCTGCCATGTTGATCATTGTGTTCTTTCATTCATTCATTGTCTGTTTAGATTTCATTGCATGACAGATCTTATGTACAACAGATTCAGTGGAGTGAATACTGATCAGCGATACGGATTTGATATTTTTGGAACATCATGATGTCTTGCCGGCATCATTGAAAACTGTTGACCGCTTCTCTCTTGCAGGAAACAAGCCTATGATTATGTATACTATGATTGTCTTCTTGAATTTGGTGCTAGTACTGTTATATGGAATATGGAATAGGTCTTTGGATTATGGACGCGGATATTCTCTAATGGACGACGGCTGGATTATGAATGACGGACTAGACGCTTGTAATTGTACCATTCATGTGAAGGTCAGGATGATGTCATTCTGACCACCACCATGAAAATATTGATAAGCCCAAAAGTTATTGGAAGAGTGCGCCGGAAGGCTGCCGGAAGAGTGCGCCGAAAGGCTGCCGGAGGAGTGTGCCAGAAGGCTGCCGGAAGAGTGCGCCAGAAGGTTGCCGGAAGAGTGCGCCAGAAAGCTGCCGGAAGAGTGTGCCGGAAGGCTGCAGGAATATATAATTAGTTTGCGGCAAGGTTGCCGCAATCTATATAGTGTGCCGGAAAGCTCATTTGCATGTGAAAATCTCTGTTGCGGCAAGGTTGCCGCAAACTCTCCGGCACACTGTGCGCGGTGAGGTTGTCAGAAAGTTTGCGGCAAGCTTGCCGCAACCAGTGTGCCAGAAGAGTATTATTTCGGTAAGGGATATTATCACATTGCATTTTCACAAGGGGCATACGTTGGAAAAGGTCCATTTTATATATCCTTCTCGGGCAGATAAGAATTATGTAACTCCAGGTTCGAATATGATTAAAAAGCACTCGGTAATCCACGGCGAACGTGTTTTGTCTGGGTTGATTGGAGCAAATTCCCACACCCCAGAAAGGTTGTTTCCATAATAAGTGAGTGAGTGAATATGAATTAACGTCGTTTTCAACACTATTTCATATCACGACGTTTGGTTCCTATTCTTTTGCACACCCGGGAACCCACGGGTACGTTTCCATAACATATAGCGAATATGTGTATATACCCCTGTGGTTAAAATCTTTTCGCTGTGTCGGACACATACAACCGTTTCCTGCATTTTTTGAGCGAGTGATATTAATACTTGGTACAAAAGTTGTATCACTTACTAATAGATGGCAGCCCGTGCCGGGTGGCTGGCAGATCAACACCGAGCGTCTCTAACGACATCATATAGTAAAGGAAATGACTCGGGTACAGTGTAATATAAACCCAGTAATTTATCGAAATGACTGGAAATTAAATTCAAAACAGGTCAGTTTTGATAGCAGCTGAATTAGGATGTACTCAGTTCAACTATAGTCCCCTGGGCTCTAAGCAATACATGCTATAAATGTATTGGTACATTAAGCTTTTAAATACGATATATTCAAAACCACCATGGTCGTTAAAATTGTTTCAGTTTGACTTTTTGATCGTTTCAATGTCACAGCGGGGGACAGTAATAATGCAGAGAACAAAGACGTATGAATGGTACACCAGTGTATATAGGTAAGATAAGCCATATTGGTACTCACTAGTATCCCAGGCTATGTAACGGCTCAGATAAGAAATAATGTCATTATACACCTAATAAAATACCCATACAATCCGACACTGAACACGGACATATCGTCATTTACAAAGAAACTGCCGTATAAGGATCACACAGGGAAAATCAAAGACGATGACGGTGTCATTATTACATTCCTTATGATTTCCGATTGAAGAAGAACGTCTCATTTACAACTCATACACTCGCATATTGAAAAATAGAGACCGCGGCCTATAAAACAAACACCTTACTAGCACTATGGACTTTTCATGTTTCAGTGAGTTGCTGATGGAAAGTGACCTTTTCTCTCAATCTTGGTACCTAAAACATCGCCTCCCTCTAATGCATTTACTTGCATGTAAACCAACAGAAATTTTCAATGATTTACCAATTCCGAAATTTGATCACAAAAATTTGGTTGGAGCGAGAGGTGGAGAAATATGGAGCCGTCTGGCGACTAAAAGCAACCATATGCTTCCCTCGGCACCTCACATTATACACGAGAATACGGTGGATTCTCGGACGTAGACTTAGTATATCAGTGGCGCTTTTGTTGCAGCTGTTCACATGAAGACTAAGACGTATCCAGACGGCTCCTAGCACCGGTTTAAGCGAAATTAGATACCCTAGCTCAGGAGCTGTGATGACAGATCAACTCAAACAAATAACTCATTTGATGTTAATGAATGAGGACGTCAGATAGAGTAAACGCCTCAACATGGGGTAAACTTGGTAAATGCAAGAATACACAAAAAAACTAACCTGTAGTCACCAAATTTTCCACCAAAACAATAAACCTACATATATTCGTCGAATGCCATGTACAGAGGGCGAGCATTGAGAACTAATAGTCCACAGCTATTGAGTAATAGCACAAACAATGTTTTCAATAATTTCTAAAAATGATATTGATCTTTGATCATTTGTCCTCGGCTTTGGTACCTGACATATCGTATCCCATTAATGTATCCATTGACAAAAAACGATTGGGCCACAGTAACCTTGACCCTTGCCCTATTGACCTCAGCGTTGGTGTGCGATATCTGTGTGCGAAATCCGTTAATATGTTAAAAAGTTTAAGGAACTAAATATGGAAAGACAAGAGAATGGAAATTCTATAGACACTCCATCAACAAAGAAACATCCCATGAAAGATAGCTGTAGAACGCATTAATATAGTGGTTATCAGTTTTATTGAAAACGAGAGTATCAATGAACTAATAATCGGATTTTGAGGTCCTGATGAGGAATTGTAGCACAGAGAAATCCGAGATTCATATGCGTCTGTACGGCATTTGCTCGGTCGCATTAAGTTTTTCCGCAAGATATTTTTAGTATCCACATACTTTCAATACCGGAGTTATTTTTGAATATCAGCACAGTATTTTTTTCAAAATGACTTTGCTTGATATAAGGCCCGTGTCGAAAAGATGGGTCTAAATTTGACCATACATCTACAACGAATCTTGATTGCAAAATCGATCTGAGTGGTTGAAAGAGAAATACAATTTTTCTTTGAGAATACTTTTCAAGGATAAGGGTTTTAGCAATAGAAGTACAAGCGTCTGATCCGTCATTCATAATTCAGCCGTCGTCCATTAAAGAATATCCGCGTCCATAATCCAAAGACCTATTCCATATTCCATATAACAGCATTAGCACCACATTCAACATGAATCGCAGGCAAGCACCTAAAAGGTGCGTGGACCCCTCAGCCTGTTTTTTATTTAGTCAAGTAGGATCCGGGCTGCATCTAGAGCCAATGTAGTTCCGGAAAGTGTATGGGCGCTCAAAAAATGAAACAAAAAATGAAAGTGTTGTTGTTGTTGTTGTTGTTCAATTTGAAAGAATTTCTGAAGGAAATACTCCTAGAAAAAGTTTCTGGGAGCCTCAATATAGATCCGATTGCATAGCTGGGTATTGAATTTCATGTTAATAAACCTCTGTTTTGTGATTGATCACAGGCTCTTTGCGCCGAAATTCACAAAAAAAATATAATGAACTAGACATTGTTGGTACAATGACACGGTCTTTCCACGACGGTCCTCCAAAGGTATCCTTTCGTTGGAAATTAAGTTCATGTCATGTTGCATAGGCGATGTCGATATAATGATAACTGAACACCCTTCGTTTAATTGACAAATATACATAATGCGTCATGGGCTTACTGAGGGCTCATCATGGTTCGCAGCTCCTTTCATCACTTAAAACGACGTTCATTTAATCACAATCGCGGGGTGACGCGGTTGAAAGAACTCATTATTGGAAGTAACAGGCAACAAATTAGAAGTCCGTACCTATTGCGGTTCAAGAGTTATAGCGTTTCCAAAAAGATGAGCCAGCTCCGTCATGTAACACGACATTTATTTAATTGCGAACTCCGGATGCCTCGAGTGTTACAGCCGAATCGCTATAGCGAAATTGACAACTCCCATTGAATAGATGAAATCAACATGTGACCATTTAACGGCTTAATAGTTCGGGAAAATTGTTTTTTTAATATCTCTAAACCTATCAAAGCTATATTCTTGAAATTTCATAGGCAAATACATATATATTCCCTCAATCGTGCCTAAAAATAGTGATGATTGGATGCATAATTTTCGCAAAATTTGAATAAATCCAAAATTTCAGAAATGGCTAATTATCTCCCAATCTTTCTGGTATCTTTTTATGGGTTCTACTGATGTTCTGTTACCTCATGTAATGACCTACATTCACGTGCAAATTTCAAGTTAGAATTTCTAACAGTTTTCAAGTTATGTCGCTGTAGTCTGAAAACTGTCGGGGGCCATATCTGAAAAACCAGGGTCAAGGTCACGTTGAAAATTCAGTGATCATGCACTACAAATGCACTAAATTACAGATTCCTGCATGTTGTAGTTTTTGAGAAAAATGCGAACAATGTTTTTTACATTGTGCGATATTCAAGGTCAAGGTCACATTGGATCGTTTTATAAATAGCGCCAAAAGAAAGACAATATTGTGCCCATTATTGTTTCATTGTTTTGTAACTGTCAGTGTGTTAGTGTTTTAGAAAATGGAAGCCGTATTTTCGATATTTGGATGCTTACCGCTTCAAAGGTCAAGGTCAAGGCCGAGTTCTGAGACAAGTGGTGACCTTGTGACATGATGTAGGTCACGTGACCTTATTTTTAGGCTGATCGCATTAGCCGTTCAAGATTTCACTACCAAAATTTGCACTCATATAGAGACGCTCCTGTAGGTCAAAGGTCAAATTTAAGGTCACATTCTTTTCGGTCATTAAAGTGTTCATTAATATTAGGAGTATCAATGCCGTAGCTTATTTCCTTATAAAATACCGGGGTTTGAAAATCATTAAAAGGGAGATAACTACTTTTTCTTGTTACGTAACAATTCAAAAATATAACTACAGCATGGCCATATGTAACACTTACCAACCATCAAGTTTCTTTTAGATATGTTCTTTAGTTTTGGCTGTACACAGCCCACACGAAAAACAGCACCAGGGGAGAGAACTCGAAAACCTCTTCTTTGACCTACTTATTTGATTGATTATTTTGTTGGGTGTATCTGCAAACTTTCACATTTTAAATTTCAGCTGCATCGCCTTGTGCGTTTGGTCAATATTCGCAAAATGGTGTTTTTATCAAAAAAGCCCATAGCTCAATAGGTCAAGGTCAAGGTCAAAATTGAATACTTGTACCAGAAAGTACAGCCTCGTATCTACATACGTGCCACATATCTAAGCTGTATATCAAGCCGTTTAGCCGCTATTTCAAAAGTAGAATAATAATAATAATCCGTAGAATAACAAAAGGTCTTTCCATCTATAATGGAAAGACCTAATTACGAAAAGGAACTGAGAGTTTGGGATCGGAACCTGCAAAAAATCCCTGGATACAGCCCTGCGGATACAGTTTGTATGATTTCTGTACCGTATACATTAGACTTCGTTTTTATGTGCGTGGTATGCTGGGATTACAGCATGCACGAAAGTGTAGCTTTATCAGTGGCAATTTATGCATCGCACAAGTGTGATAACAAGTTAATGGCATAGAAAAACTGATTGACAAAGGCCCACCATTAGTGGGGGAAGCTAAGCTCCAGGTAAAGAGTCCGGCTAAATCACTCATTTTAAATAATTTTCAAGGTACAGTAACATGTTTGGTGACAAAAATTGAAGCATTATGTTGTACCAGTTAAATGTGTGGACACAAATACGGTTCATGCAAAAGTGTTAGGATAAATCAATGAATTAACAGCAAAATTGAAGAAAAATGTTATCCTTCATTTAAGGCGACGCAAAATTCAAACTAACAGGGATTCGATATTTCATATTATACTTCTGAAATAAAATATGGTTTGTGCAAAAGCTTTCGGATAAATCGATGTAGCAAAATTTAAGAAAAATGTTGTCCTTCATTTAAGGCGACGCGAAATTCAAACCTAACGGGTTCGATACTGCGGGAACCCCCCCCCCCCCACCGGTTATTTCCTCTTGTACTTTTGAAATAAGATAATGTCACCAACCTGTTAGTTATTACTATAAAGGGATACCTTTTAGGTGATTCAGCATGTGTGTGTGCAAAAGCAATGTACACTGCATCTCATACATATCACATGAGGCTGGGAAGCTGTGGATAGGAAAAAGTCCAAAACTTTAACAATTAGTGCCCCAGGGGTGGGGAAATCCCCCTGAGGGTAGTGCATAGGTTGAACAAGTGTAGCATCATGTAAGCTCCCAAAATATATGGGAATTGGGGGGTTCCATCCAATGATAATCTTGAATGGACCAGGCTTTCTTTTATCAGGGAACCTTCAAAAGTCACAATGAAACATGGAACTAAGGGTTCCCGATGAGCATAGATAACAATGTAAAGCTAAGCCATCAATAAATAATTAAAAAATAATTAAAAATCATGAAATCATCACAGCCATCTGAAAATCTAATCATTTCATCAGTCAACATTCAGGAAGCTCTCACCAAAGTTTGGTCAGGCCCGACTTGATAGATCTGCAGATATTCAGCGGACAAGAACATGTTGATAGGCATAGATAACAGAGCAAAATCTGAACCATCAATAAATAATAAAAAAAAAAATTAAAAATCATGAAATCACCATAGCCATCTGAAAATCTAATCATTTCATCAGTCAACATTCAGGAAGCTCTCACCAAAGTTTGGTCAGGCCCGACTTCATAGATCTGCAGATATTCAGCGGACAAGAACATGTTGACGGACGGACGGACGTACGTACATGGCAACGACAAGATCCCACAGCCCTATGGGCTGAGGGGTAAAAAGATAAGCATAATATACATAAATATAGGCATGTTTCCTGCAAGAGAGAAGCGGTCAACAGTTTTCAATGATGCCAGCAAGACATCATGATGTTCCAAAAATATCCATATCGCTGATCAATATTCTTAATCCATCATATTCGTTGTAAGGTCGTCATCTAAAGGATGATTTATCTCAGTCACGCTTTGATTGTGAATGTTCATATGAGTACCATGAGGATCTTGAAGTACATTGGTTCATACGGCCCCTAGCCCCGGGTTAAGCGGAATTAGACACAAGTTACGAAACGTCACGCCATAGATCTTGCACGCTACGTTCGTATTTTGCTATCAGCATGCGATATGTATCGCCAAATTTGAGAAACTTTGAGTGGAGGCGCTTGGTGGTGTAGCCCTGTTTTATAAGTTTCTGCAACAATGTTTTGTGACGTTGATTAAAATCGTCACATTTAACACAGGATCTAGCAAATGCTACTAGGCGTGATATGTATACGCCATATGCAGGTCCCACTGGAATATTACTTTCCAGAAAGGGATAGTTTACGATGTCGAAATTGTAATCATCTCTTTTGTCATACAGTCGACGAGAGAGAAGGCCCGCTTCATTTTTATAGAGATATAGGTCTAAATATGATGTGCCTGTAGGGTATCTGTAGTTTCCTTCAAATCCAGTGAAGGTGGATATATATCCCTCACTGCGTCATTTACATAGCGATTATCCACAGCGAGAAGATCGTCTATATAGCGTTTGGTGAATGAGAAGGAACGGGCTTTGAATGAACCGGTTTTTGAAAGGGCCTGCATATAGTCATATTCATATCTCTTGTATGTAGTAGAACTAAAGAATGCTTTATGGCTTCCGACATTAAGATATCTACGATCAGTTTTCTTGAACACAGATACTATTAATGAACTTAGACGGTCAATAAGGTCCTGATGAGGGATTGTAGTATAGAGAGTCGAGAAATCCCATGTGGATACATGTCTGTACGGTATGTGACCTTTAGCATCAAGTCCTTCCGTAAGACATTTTGAGTTTTTCAATATCCACATACATTCAACGCCAGAGTTCTTAGAAATAGTGGCGCAATACCTTTCCCAAAATGCTTTTACCTCCTGACGGGCCCTCGTCAATAGGGTTGAAAGAAGCTTGGTGGTGCAGCTTCTAGAACCAGCTATGAATCTAGTTTTGTATGGTGATTTATGCATTTTGGGAGTCCAGTATATTTTTGGTATGTCGTTATGATTGGTTGGAAGACAAATACCTCTTTCCCTGAGAAACGTTTTTGTGATTGTTAAATAAATCTTCCAGAGTAAATCCAGTTTGAGAGTAAGTAGACGTACTTGATGACGATATGTTTACACTCAATTCTTCAACCAGCACCTGGTAATAGTAATATTTACATATGAGTATTATATTATTTGGAGCTTTGTCTGCTGGGACTGAGACGAATTTACTCTGGAGATTTGCTAGAACTTCTTGCGAATACCGTGATGTCTTGCTGCTAACATTGAACTCGGCTCACCACAACTCTCTTGTAAGCAGTCATCTTGTGTTTATTTATAATTTTCATTTTTCTTCACTGGCGAATATAAAGGGTCTTTCGATTATTGACAGCGAGATTCAAGACGACTGACAATTGAATGTCGGATCTGACGCCTTTAGTTTGAGAAAAATTTTGTTTGTTAAATAAACCTTTGATAGAAAATATCGTAGATATTCAAATTCAAAGACACGATCAAAGATGGGGCAGCTAGGCTTCGTTCATTAACCGCCATCTGGCAATAGTTAGAAATGAATGTGTATGTGTTATTAACAATTCGTATTCGTATTGCCTTGGTATTGGCCTGAGGGTAACCGTATGAGTCTGAGATTAACCATATTGACCTGAGGGTAACCGTATTGGCCCGAAGTTCACAATCTTGGCCTGAGGGTAACCGTATTGGCCTGAGGGTAACCGTATTGGCCTGAGGGTAACCGTATTGGCCCGAGGTTCACCATATTGCCGGTCGGTTATTTTCAATAGGTTTCTGGTTTATCACCGGCTGCAGCTGTTGTATAAATTTGGATCACCTGATTAATGTCCTTCGACATATATCGTGTTAATGTCGATGATGGACAGACAGACAGACAGCCCTGACGACGACAATAACCCTTCTGTTAAAATTAACGAAGGTGTCAAAATTGGGAAATCGCACCCAGAGGTGTCAGAGAGTCAGCTAGGGCGACCACGAACTTCCTCCTATCGGGTCTGTGATACATATCACACTCCCTGATACATGTTAAACAACAGGCAGCTCGACCTATGATTAATGATCGAGGAAGCGCATGTAATTTTCAGTTTTTTTACCCAAGTTAAATATTTACCGTTTCCGGTATGTAGGATGCCTCTGGTGGGTGAATTAGATACCCAAGTATAAGTTTTCTGTTTTTAGAATCTCTCGATAAATCTACTAGCAAAGCGTTTTGAGGATGTCATAATTTACACACGCGTGGTCGAAAAGGCGCTGGTTACAACCAAGACGTGATTGCGCAAATACTATAAGCTTTGTCATTGTGAATTACCCGTCATAGGAACATTGCCAAGTACCGTCATTTTCATGACAATGTACTTCATACACTGTTTTGCAACTTTTTCGTTTTCATACTCCACACCCACACGCACATACAAAAACGACGTTTCTTACCTTTACACGCTTTTCGGTGATTGATAGGTTTACTGGAATCTCTGTAGAATCCCTCTTTGCAGTAATGACAATTTTTGCCCGCTGTGTTGTGTCGACATTTCAGACAGACACCACCGCTTTTGAATCCAGACAACGAGTACAATTCCATATTGAACCGACATTGCCTTGCGTGTAGATTACAGTTGCAAGCTGGAAGTAAAAACAATGGAAATTCCATGTTAATAACTTAGAAAGACTTCAACATGAAAACATTTTTGAACATGAGAAGACTTTCGAACATGAGAAGACGTTTGAACACGAGAAGACTGTTGAACATGAGAAGACTCTTGTTAGCAGCACAGTTCTTTGTTGTTTTCATGAAGGGATACATTAAATATAATATGGGAAGTTTATGTCCAACAAGAATCATATCAATATTATATAAAAATGTCATTTAAACAGATCAAACAATAATTACCAAAAACAGCTTGGCAAATTGATCCCATGTGAATGGGTTAGAAATCAGAGAGGAGCATATTGGCAATCTTCATAGAAGCCCACATTTGGTGTTGGTTAAAACGGTAGGGACATGAAACGTAAATAACCTCAACCATGCGGCTATGATTCGGTTAATCACTGAGGGGATGGTATAAGAGTTATATCACAGAGCACCTGTGGTTGCACGTCTTGTTTACATGCAGTGGGTTATAGTTTCCCAGCAGATAACTCTTCACAACTTTAAATACAGATGGAATCTGTTAAACTATACCATCTGGAGAATCCTCGCTCATAAATTCTACCGAAGTGGGATGTATGTTTATGACATTATCATATTTCTAAATGGGTGTCCTCAATTAAACGCAACATAAAATAGCCTAATCGCAAACCCAATACCAGGTATATACATAGGTACAAATGAATATTGCTTTGTATTAATACCTCATAAATGAAAAAAATGATGGCACGGAGTGGGATGGAGAACTGAATACCGTCTGATCTTCGAAGCAGATGCCCCCACTCAAAATCCGAGACATGCTCTACCAGAAAAGCAATGATCCGTTTTTTAAAAACTTGTCACTCTCAGAAAAGGCTACAGTACTTTCGAAAACAATCAAGCTGTCAATGGCAAACGGTAACTTCATGACCTTTGAGACGAGAAAACTGTCACTGTCTAACGAAAAATACTCATAAGTACCTATAGCTCAGGGCCATCATGGGTGAGATGGTGCCTAAATACCTATAGCTCAAAGCCATCTTGGGTGACATGTTGCCTAAATACCTACACCCCAGGACCATCGTGGGTGACATGTTGCTTAAATACCTATAGCTCAAAGTCATCTTGAGTGACATGTTGCCTAAATACCTATACCTCAGGGCCATCGTGGGTAACACGATGCCTAAATACCTATACCGCTGAGCCATCGTGAGAGACATGGTTCCTAAATACCTATAGCTCAGGGCCATCGTGTGTGACATGTTGCCTAAATATCTATACCTCTGGGTTATCGTGCGAGACCTGGTGCCTAAATACCAACACCTCTGCGTCATCGTGTGAGATATGGTGTCTAGATATCTAGAGCTCAGGGCCATCATGGGTGACATGGTGCCTAAATACCTATAGCTCAAAGCCATCTTGGTGGACATGTTGCCTAAATACCTATACCCCAGGGCCATCGTGGGTGACATGTCGCTTAAATACCTATAGCTCAAAGTCATCTTGAGTGACATGTTGCCTAAATACTTATACATCAGGCCATCGTGGGTGACATAGTGCCTAAATACCTATACCCCTGCGCCATCGTGGTTGACATGGTGCCTAAATACCTATAGCTCAAAGCCATCTTGTGTGACATGTTGCCTAAATACCTATACCTCAGAGTCTTCATGGGTGACATGGTGTCTAAATACCTACATCTGAGGCAATTGTGGGTTACGTGGTGCCCCTAATGCACAGCTTCCTTGACAAAGTTATTGAGCAGGTGGAAGGGGGAAGGGCATTATCAGCAACCAGACACCAGGGTTCACACGTTCAAGTAGTAGTGCACTATTATACATATACATGAAGACAGTGTATAGCGAAGGTCCATGGGACTGGCAGATACATTGTCGTGTGTTGCGCTAGACCAGACATCGTGTTCTAAGTTATATTAGTTGTAAACAAGTAGCCGGTTTGTATCGTACACCGTGAAGTCTTCAGTGACAAGTCTTACAGGTAGTCAAAGAGAAACTTGACATTCTTCGGCTAAATTGAACATCAACCATCATGTAGGTGTAAAATGTAAAATATTTCAGGTGCTTCACACCTGCTCAAGTTCAAATACCACGTCTACTTAAACGTTCTACCTGTGTCTACAGGCATGTCAGGCGACGACCGCAAGAACTGCGCCTCAATGCCTACATGTAACTACTATACAAACCCTGAATCTGAACATAGAAATTTTACGTTCGATAAATGCTGAATGTCAGATAACGGAAATTTAACGGAAAATCGTGTCACAATATAAGCTTGTACATATACACTACATATACGTGTACATATAAGCATGTATAATATTATTGCAGCGAAAGTCACATAGGAAATTACAAGCGTCTGGTCCGTCATACATAATTCGGCCGTCGTCCATTAAAGGATATCCGCGTCCATAATCCAAATTACAAGCGTCTAGTCCGTCATTCATAATCCAGCCGTCGTCCATTAGAGAATATCGGCGTCCATAATCCAAAGACCTATTCCATTTTCCATATAACAGCACTAGCACCAAATTCAAAAAGACAATCATAGTATACATGAACATAGGCTAGTTTCCTGCAAGAGAGAAGCGGTAAACAGTTTTCAATGATGCCAGCAAGACATCATGATGTTCCAAAAATATCAAATCCGTATCGCTGATCAGTATTCTTAATCCACATGATATTCGTGGTAAAGTCGTCATCTAGAGAATGATGTATCTCAGTCACGCTTTGATTGCGGGTGTTTATATGAGCACCATGAGGATCTTGAAGTACATGGGTTCATACGGCTCCTAGCCACGGGTTAAGCGGAATTAGACACAAGTTACGGAATGTAACGCCATAGATCTTGCACGCTACGCTCGTATTTTGCTATCAGCATCCGATATGTATCGCCAAATTTGAGAAACTTTGAGTGGAGGCGCTTGGTGGTATAGCCCAGTTTTATAAGTTTCTGCAACAATGTTTTGTGACGTTGATTAAAATCGTCTCATTTAACACAGGATGTAGAATCACAGGATGCTACGATGTCGAAATTGTATTCATTACAAGCGTCTGGTCCGTCATTCATAATTCAGCCGTCGTCCATTAGAGAATATCCGCGTCTATAATCCAAAGACCTATTCCATATTCCATGTAACAGTATTAGCATTAAATTCAAAAAGACAATCATAGTGTACATAAACATAGGCTTGTTTCCTGCAAAAGAGAAGCGGTCAACAGTTTTCATTGATGCCGACAAGACATCATGATGTTCCAAAAATATCAAATCCGTATCTCTTTTGTCAAAAAATCACCGAGAGAGAAGGCCCGCTTCATTTTTATAGAGATATAGGTCTAAATATGATGTGCCGGTAGGACTTTCTATTTCCCTTCAAATCCAGTGAAGGTGGATATATATCCTTCACTGCGTCATTTATATAGCGATTATCCACAGCGAGAAGATCGTCTATATAGCGTTTGATGAATGAGAAGGAACGGGCTTTGAAATGATCGGTTTTTGAACCTGCACCTGCATATAATCATATTCATAAGAGAACAGATATGGGTCAGCCAAAAGGCGTGCACAATTAGTACCCATTGGAATACCTATATGTTGTTGATATATTGTGTTGCCAAGTTTTCATATAGATATTTTTAATGAGAAATTCAAGCAACTCTATAAACAGAAAAACATCCCATGAAATGCCGTATTTCGATGTCAGTACAAGTACGGCCTTGGGCCGTTTCTGCTATGTGCACTGTCACATTGTTAATCACTTTCGATCAGATGACTTGATAGGGCTATTACGTCATTTCTCTTTGATATTTGTATTTAATACCGCTCATGCCGGTGCTATGGGCCGTGTGTCATTCAACATGTTCACTTAAACATCTACAGACACTTCATCTTTCGCTTGCAATATAAGTTAGTCACGACACTACAATGCTGTATGGCGATATACTCAATTTAAATCATGCCAATTTAGACCATATCAGTAGGCCTATAATGACAATGCCTTCCGCTGACGTTTCGATCAGCATGTAAAGACAGATATAACAAAATGGCGGACTGAAACTGAGTAGCCTATAGCCCAATTCGGAAAAGGTTTTATCTCCCTTGTTCCACCAGGGGCGTATTGGTTCAGAGATCTTCCGGTAGGTACCAAAGGCCCTCACAATTAGTTTGAGTAATTACATATTCTATTTTTCAAGACAATTATCTTTATAATGTACACGTACACAAGAAGAGAATAGTTTTTCAAACAGATATTCTGGAATAGTTTATCAATTTTTATATTATTCAAAATAATTGCGGGTGCCTTTGGTAAAAGTGAAACCGAGGCGACTACTTCCCGGAAGCGGTGATTCATACCTCTAACCTTAAAGAGAGGCAGTTATTCAGGGGGAGATCACACACTTTCCGGAAAGGGCTATAGGGATGAGGGACCGTATGTATATCATGTAATGCAAGGTATGCACGATGTTCATCATCTTCACATCGTCATGGTTTCTTTTTGAGTCAAAGGCCAAACCTGATCATCTTGCAGAGCAGATCGGCATTCGCCCACTTTCAGTGTATGGGAATCTTTTGTCACATGATAACACCCCATAGTCGCGTATGAGAAGTGATATGATTGGCCAATATACACAGGACGTTCCTTTGCTGATTGGCTGAAATTTACAGCTACATTTCTCCATGAACACGATTAAATCCCCATATGGTTTTAGCGAGGTTGAATGTTCACATGAACAACCGGATTCATAGTCTGAATTGGAATGCGTTCACTTTGGAAAGTAATCGGAATTTCATCAAACTAAAGAATTTTAATCATGAAAAAGAATTTGGTTACAGGAATACTATGCCGTCTTCCTAACATCCCCGAAAACTGTGATCTTTACTTTCAAGTAACTGTCTCATGTTTACATGCATTGAGGGTTAAGAATACTGATTATCGTAGCTGATGCCTACATTGAAGACTGGATATTGACGTCAGTATGACTTATATCAGGGACCTGCATTCAAGGAGCTTTTCCCATTGAGTTTCTGGTCGTTTTACAAAAATGGAGATGCACCAAATGTCCGCATTAAAAATTATAAGGATAGAGTCAAACAAGTTTACTGTGGATCTGTTTACGTTCTCAAGGGTCGGCGACTTATAGCTAGGGTAATACCACGGTCTAATGTTTGATTTATCTTGAATTGATATTGAGCTAATGGAAACCTGGGCCAGGGTAATCAGGAGTTTTCATCTCGGTATATAATAGTCTTCATAACACAATCACATGGTAGCTGACTTTGTAATATTCACTCAGCCGACCGACTAACTGTCAGAGAGATAGCAAAGATATGCGGTCTGTGAGAGCTGGTCGATACCAAGGAAGCGGCAATATTGCTGCACCAATCCCCGTAATCACCGCCTCATTTCACGGCAAAAGCCTTTCGTAAAAACTCCTTCGAGGGGTTTTAGCTGCCCTTTCTTCCCCGTCTTCCACCGTTCCATTGATTTAGTGAAAATGTTTGGCTGATTTGAAGCCGATGGCAACGGTCCCAGTGGCAGAGAGGGGAACGAGAGGTGAAACGTGCAGCAGTCGATAGTCGTTCACCGGCCAGACAATTACAGCCGAGTACCAGTCGTCTTTACTCAATTTCTCCAATCACTGTTTGCATTGTGCTGTCAACTGGCAACCAAAATAACCATCAGGGATGAAAGGAGATGATTCTGGCTGGAATGAGTAGAGCTAGTGAGATTCATGAAGGGTCCAAGCAAAGAGCGCTTCGCCGCCCCGAAGGTTTTCTGACATAGGGTTCATTTATTTATTAAAGTTCAGAATATGTGTCACGGTTATTATATATCTTCACAGTCAGAAACTATTTGATTGGCTCGCCCAGACTGACTTATCGCCTTCATAATAACGTCATTCTATAACAGTCAACAACAACGCTGTGTTCTTCATAGTATATAACTAGAAGTACAGAAAGACCAGAAATATAAATTCTGCGGAAACGTTGTACACAAATTATGTAACAATCAAACAAACAATTAAAAAAATGTCTTGTTACCATCATCCACTCTAAACCGCACGCTTATATCGATGATATCAACCCTGGCAGAGATTGTTGTGAAGTTCTCCCTGATTGGCTGGATTGTTATCTATTCAGATGGCAACTGTATTTGAAAATGTCAGGAAGACTAGCTCTATAAATCACCAGGCACGTGACTCTAGTCTGCCAGGGTCCGCAAATGCGGCAAAATCTTGCGGCAAAAATATGGGCCCGTTTCATTGGCTATCTCCGAAGTTTGCCGTAATGGTGTCGGGCGGGATGACCCTATTTCTGGCAGTCTTATCTCGAAAAAATGGTGGGGAATGTATGATGAACTTTTTATATGTTTGAGCGGAAAGGCCAGGCTCCATGTTGTGGTGGGTCAATTGTCACTGCGAATATTAGGGAATATAGTTTTCTTAAGATGTACTCAGCCAATTTACTGCATATTCTGATACAGGTGTATAATGTAATGTTTGCCCTTGAAGAAAATGGTAACTTAGATGTGGCCATGTAAGAAAGTATCAGGTACATTACAAAACAGCATACAGATAAACGAGATGCTCATGACGAGCAGTAGACCATCATCTCTGATTGTTTCCGGAGAACACAAAAACGCTTATCGGTAACTTTCCAAATCTATCACGTCTAATGTAACTACCACAAATTTATTTAATATTTTATCAAGGATGTTTTCGTGGGACATCCCGTTTCCAAAACGAAAAGTATTTAGGCCGCGAGCGCTGGTGATACAAACAATCAAATATCTGTCACTAGCTGTGTGTGGTTTCGAGATCTACCCATGCACAATTGCCCCTTTTGCAGGACGTTGGGGGCTATGTTATCAAAGGGTCTCATTTCGACTGCAAGTGAACTCCGTTCGGACAGTGGAAATGATTTTCAGAGAAGAAAAACAGCCGCCCCGACCTCGGAATATTGATAGTATCGATGTGCTTATATATATACGTACGGTATGGACATATGAAGTGAATGCAATGAGAGTGTTCAGCACAACAAAGGGGCCAGTGGTGCCTACACCTGAAGTCGTAGCTCAGTATCAAGGACACGACATCGTGGTAATTGATAGGGTTTCACGTTCCCAGTCCGAGGGGTCTCCCACAATTCCTGATCTCACAGAATTAAATTTCCCTTACTTTACGTCGTAATACAAGTTGATTTATGAAGAATGACCCGACTCATTTGAACTATTTTGATCTAATTTCTCCACAGCGCAACTACAAAGAACGTGAAAAAGAAACCTACTAAAAAGTTTGTTCAGCGGGAGTACATTTTTGGTCGGCATATTATCAGTCTAGCCCAAACTTATATTCGGCAGCTCTTGGCGTGCCGCGGCAGACAGAGCGCTCGGTAATTGTCTCCCGTGACCCTAGATCTGATATATATTGAAACTCAATATGGCCGGAATTATACAGAATAAGTCAGCAAACATTCCGCAAGACAGGACTTGAGAAAAGCTTCTATTGTCAATCCAAAAATGTGTTAAAACCCTTTAAAAGCGTGGGACTGCGTTATAAAGCTGTTTGATTGCGGTATCAAATTATAACGCCATGTGGATCAATTGTCGGCGATGGAACAACATATAGTTATAAGCCAATATACTCCTCACGTCTTGTAGGTAGGTAGGTATGCTTTCACGGATTCGTCTGTGATTATACTCAGTGTGGCTTAGCCATCGATGTTGGTTTGCTAAAGTTAGTTACTCATCTACGTACTCTTCATCTAGTTGGCCATCACCCATAAGAGCACCATATTCATTATTCCTCAATTTGATTATACGGTAATGATATCATTCGACATTTTGAGCAGCGTAAATAAAGTTCAAAACCAAAGTGAAATCACAGAATAGAGGTTTTCCTATGAAAAGCGATCGGTAGCCCTCTGTACATGAATAACCAAGACATCGTACACATTGAGAGCACATGCAGGTATCAGATTGAGCACAGCTAGTTTCTAAGAAGAGCAATATGATTAAAAGCAGCCCGGTAACCGATTCTCTAACTGGATCTGATCTCCTTCCTAGTTCATGGCCGAAAATAACTCCCTACGTTATCGCATCTTTGACCAATCAGCGCAACGTACGAGATAGCATGTATTGAGATTATGGAACAGACGTCTTCTTACGCAACCAACTCACTGGGTTAAATGACCTAGTCACGAAAAACCGAAAAATTTCAAAATAACCAAACTTAGAATTGCACAGCTGCAGCGGAATATATAACAATTATCTATAATTGAAATTTGCATTGAACTAAGCTACGTAGGAATGATCTATACGGCTTCGACGTCAGTCGAGAGTGATATAATCAACACCACGTGCGGACATGTCGCGCTGTGGGCTAGTTCTCAACTGGACCCGATTCTTCGTCTTGAAATTTAAATTAATATCATCGGCAATCTCCGTCTTACAATAGTTACGTGACTCTGGAATTACCGGGAGCTCTGCGGAACTCGTGTAGAACAGATTCGAGATAGGAAGAAGCTCAGATCCACTTCAACCAGAGTGGATCTGCTTTTAATCAGATTGTAAGAAGAGAGAAGCATGGAACAGTTGTCATTGATACAATAAAAAGACACCATGATATTCCTGTCATCAAGACGTCATCCTCGACAACTATTCTCTACCAAAATATATCCTTATCTCGATTCCGTCTCTTCATCAGATTTCACTCAACTCCAAATTCCGCATACAAAACCTTGTTTACTCATTGCCTCGACATTTCGAATAGATGATTAGGGATCTTGTAGTTGAGATTTATCGGCCTAACATTGAGTAGATGTGAGCGTATGGCGTTGAGCCTACACCGACAGCAAAATGACGATGGCCCATCGCATTTCAATGGTGATGAGGCCTAGTTATAACCATATAAGGGTGATGAAAAAGGACGATGAGCTATGTTCATCGCATTTTAAGTGTGACGCGGCCGATTTATAAGGTGAGGAGTGTAAATTGTGGTGAGCATCAGTTAAACGTGATGACCAGGCACCATCAGCCTTGTAAGGCGATGGCCATCATCCTTTAATGGTGATGTTGAAATACGGTGATGGCTCTAACCCATGACCTATTATTCTCTGGCATTATAGTTCTTGGTGATAGCCACCACCATTCCTCTGGCCGGGTAGGCGTGTCGGTAATCGCGACTGTTATCAGAAAATTCCATCCATATCAAAATATAAGTTGCACATCTGCCTTGCATTCATGATGATGTGGATTGCTTTTCCTGTATATATGCAACATAAGAAGCGATTGGATCGAACGATATTGATAAGCTGATCTGGCACAGGACAGAGGGAAATCTCCAGATACCGTTCTAAATATCGGACCGCTGTGAATGTGAAGAAGTATGCAGAGAGAGAGAGAGAGAGGGAGAGAGAGGGAGAGAGATAGAGATCACACGTAGATAATTATTCGATGAGATAGTCATGCTAATATATAGCGCTTCAATCTGAAATGAAGATAAAATCTAAAGAACAGACTGGTGTTGGATGGATGGTAGACCGTATGAAGGCAACTGTACACCCAAAAGAGCACCATATTAGAGGTGCAGCACATCTATACAATGGTACAGGTACAGGTAACATCAGTTTAAGGTAATCTTGTTGTGTAAGTCAGCCAAGTTTACACAAGATTGCGATCGATGAAGGAAGGCAATCCTCACAGCTATGTAGAACTAGGCCCTTTCGAAGGCGCAGTAGGTTCTGACTTTCTCTTCTTCTTCTGCCCCGCCCTCTGATGGACATAAAATAGATTAAGAGTTGCCGCAAATCGTCGTTCACGCTCTGTTACGACAATATAGTGCGCTACAAGCTGGCGACACGTCGAACCAATTGTAATCCTGCTGGGCCTGTAGATTGACTGAATCATATCTGGATGGTCTTTTCATTTCGATGAACATAGCCAAATACCTGCGCATAGCCAGTCATGCTGAAGGGGCATTATAAACCAGGATCAAAGGCGAAGTCTCCCACATAGATCTTGTCACGCTGAAGGGACACATAGACCTAATGCAGCAGATCACGCTATTATAGCTTATTCACGTCCAAGGTAAAAAAAGATCAATCGCCCTTGACAACCACAATACGGAATCAGTAACGACACTTAAATATCTTCTAAATGAAACACTTTCCGGTATACCATGTAACTTTATGAATGATTTCACCTCTATAAAAACGTCCACACCCATGACATGGCCCCGCTGAGAGAGTAAACTGCTTATACTCCTTAGCGCTAAACTTATATCACATCTCATCCCAAAATCACGAGACTGAGGAAGGACAAATATTCCGAAATTATATATTTTTTTGCTATAAATAAATTAGCTGACCTCTTTGTGGAATATTGAAATTATATATATGTATGTATATATCCTACAGCCACCGTCCACATCAATAATAACATAAGAGTCTACCAGTCCATAAATACAGCAATAAAAGTATAAACACGGACTACATTATTGAAAAAAGAAACCAGCTGTGGACAGTGATTTCCTGTTGGAGTCAATAGTATATTTCATTATGAATTGGTGTTCAAATGTTGGAATACATCTAATTTCACGCATTAATTTCGATTATACCTCAGTCTTGTACGCGTACTCAAGCGTTTGTATTCAATGGGATTCCGAGTGCATTCCGAAAGACAAAATGTTTCTGGGGAATGCTTTTTATGACCTTTCGTGTGAACACGGCAAACAATATATAGCGCGCACACGGCCCAACCCACTGCCTGGACGGAACCATGCCGAGTGCAATTATATAAAACTTACACAGATTTCGTCATCAAAATGTACTATTCACAGACTCTTGTGAAGAACTCGCTTGATGCCAAATACGTGTCTACAACAATATCATGAGACAGCCATTTTTCATGTTTTTGCCTGTTTTTGCCAGTAGGTTATCTCCCTTTCCTGGGTTAAGAGATAGGGATTTCTTTTAAAAGTCTTCTAGCCGAAAATTTTGCACAGCAACATTCATTTAATTTGATCAATTTTGATAGACATTGTGATTATCTCCAAACAGTTTGAATATTAGAAAAGTTATATACTATTCATATGATTTTATCATGTATATGCTTCAAAACCGGGGCTATTCCCTATGTTTCCTGGGTTATCAAATGGAGCATGGGTCAGTCCATTTAACATTGTCTACAGCTAAAAAATGCACACGAACCTATCGTATTACACAATTATGAATTCAACAACACACATTATTAAAAAAGTTAACTACTTTGATTTACCACCAGCGGACATCCTCAAGTTTATTGTCAATGATAACGAAAAGAGTCATTTCCCTAATCTGCATTGAGCTAACTTATGTCAGGAATTTACTTAGACGGCGATGAAACCAGAAAAAGGAACTTTCGAACCTTTGAATTACCACGTACAATGACGCAAGCCTACCGAAGTCAAATACACATTGATGTAATTTCTAGCTTGAAAGGATCACAGAGGCAAACATAAAGCAGGGTGTAACAGGCGAACACAGCAATGATACAAGTGCAACTGTGTAAAGTAGCGGAGAATCATCTGAACGACATACCTCTATCTTATCTCAGATCAATCGTCTAACACCTTCTGGCTTATCTTGAACAGGATCTAAAGCATACAGTACCAGTCTGGCATACAATGGAGTTAGCGGTTAGCTTCTCCTTCACAGGTAATTTATCCATAACCCCTTACAGTCAGACCACCCAGTCAATGGAATAGCACAGATCTTTATCAGCTCAAATTATTACGTATTTCGCTTTCCGACTTACCCCGGAAATAAATATTACAGATCTAATTCATGATCTATCTACAGGTTTGCCGATCGCATCTGAAGGACTCTCAGAGGAAATAATTTTCTAGAAAATAAGCTATTCTTGTTTTTGCTCTATTGTATGATACCGAGAAATATATAATGACAAAATGTCATCAGATCCGACACCAGCCCCAAAATCTATGTAACATGGAAACAAGAAAATGAGTACTGCTAATTTATTGAACGTGAGAAGCGATCAACGGTTTTCAAGGATGATAGCAAGACGTATTATGTTCCTGTCTCGAAATCTATATTCGTGACAGCGATTCTTTATAAACAAAAACTCCATGTAGTTTTCTGGATTTATAAAGTATATGGCGAACACTTTCATTGTGCAACTTCTTTATTGCAAGACGTTACACCATGGACATACTGAGACCATCCTAGTACCCACACCTTTACCTCCGTGTGTAACAAAATTGTACAGGTTACGAAGCTTGCAGAGAACATTCTCCCATTGTCAGAGTTTGTAACCACATTTTCGGATCTTGGGGTGAGACCGTATGATTCATCTTCACATTTCAAGTTAAATGCTACACTAATGTTCCGTCATTTATCTTGACATACTGAATAGAGTAAATTGTTCAAACCGGGAAACGCATGTGATGTCTTATAGCCAATCAAGATAGGAGCTTGCCAACACCGTGCAGCGAGGATTTTCTTTGATGTCTGTCTGTGTGATTTCCATATATGGCAAGTGGTGGTTGTATTGATGTTAATTTCTTCCGAATAGCCAATCAAATTTGAATTTTTAAGAGGTCATACATTGCATTTCTCCTAATATGGACCACGGAATATTTATAGAGCGCTGACATCAACAATCCCGTATTCTGATCAGATAATGTGTCGTGCTCAGCCAAGGCAACACGTGTAGTGTTCTGCTTGGGTATGCGAAGATGCGTTTGATTATACTTGTACTGATGTGTTGCAATGTTTGTTATAGTCGTCAAGATTTCTCACATATCTAGCAAATGCTACTAAAGAGTCACTATCACTATCCCGAAGGAGGTATAGCTTGTTTCCTCGGGGGAGTTTTGATTGCCTACATCAAATCTAGTTAAAGTGCATATGTATCCTTCACAGTGTAATCAGTAGAGAGAATATACAGCTAAAAGTGTCTCAATAAATGTTAAGCATGGTATTACGGATGCTATATATAACATGAGGCACCAGAGGTGCTACAACCCCTCAGCCTCTTAACAGTCCAGACCAAGATGTTTTCATGGGTGTAGGAGTTTGGACGCATAGCATAGAGTTATGGCATGCGAAATGCTAACCCAAGCCACATCTCATGGCATGGTATCTGCATACCAAGTCTGACAAGAATCCGACAAGGAATCCTCAAGTGATTGCCCGAAACCAAATGTAGATTTTGCGACCAGGTGGCATGACATGTAGGCGCAAGTGGAAGACACGCAATCCAAAGCGACATCTCATGGCATGGTATCCGCATACCCAATTTGAGAAGAATGCGATGAGTCGTTCTCATGTTATTAACCGGAAACCAAATTTAGATTTTACCATCAGGTGGTACCACATGTAAGCGCAATTGTGCGAAACACAATCGGAAGAAACATCTCATGGCATGGTATATAAATACCAAATTTGGAAAAAATATGATGAGCGGTTCTCAAGTTATATCCTGGAATTGAATTTCGGTTTCTGCCACCAAGTGGTACCACCTCTATGCGCAAGTGGGCGAAATGCAATCCCAAGAGACACCTCGTAGCATGGTATAAGCATACCAAATTTGAGAAGAATCTGATTAACGGTTCTCAAGTTATTGTCCCGAAACGAATTTCAGACGGACAGACGGACGAACGAATGTATGCACTGACACACAGACGGACGGACGGACAATCGGAATCCAGTATACCCCCCCTACTATGTACAGAGGTATTAGAAGAGACAAGGTATCCCCATAGCTGTGGGGGAAAATATGTAAAGTTGTGATCTTATTGCCCTGGCCTGAAACTAAATGTCGGATGGGGTTTTTCTGTTCGCTGGGGCTTTTGTGCAAATCCCCAAAAGAATGCTGTATTTTTCTCATATTGTTCATCATTTTCATAGAATAGTTTTCATTTATCAGCGGGCGAAGTCACATTTTGTTTTTGTTGTTGTTGTAATACAATTTATTGTTGTTTTAATACAAAGTAGCTTTCATTATTAAGTTGGATAGATTCATTTCATGCACACCTAATACCGTACATCTTAAAGTTGTTCCATACATTTATTCAGAAGATATAACAAGTAAACATTGGCTTTATTCAGTGTATCACTCAAAATAAAAAGTCTCTGTATACTATAAAATTAGATCTATAAGGTCTCACTGCTGATAGTGGCACAAATGGACACCAAGTTCCCAAGACTTGCAAATTTCACAAATCACAACTGAAGCATAATTAAAGCCAACTGAGTAATTGGTAAATGGTAATTCACGAGCAGAAAAGGTTTGGAGATTTAAACTGTAGGTTTAAACTTACACACATTTTCCAGCACATTCCTCTATTACAAGCGTCTAATCCGTCATTCATAATTCAGCCGTCGTCCATTAAAGAATGTGGTTATCTCCCCTGCATGTCCACTACCCTAGTTTTGGTGCATGTAATATGTAGATTTATGTAGATCAGGGAAAACACTTGCAACATTTTCCATGAATATTTTGGAAGTAGAATGGAAAGAAGATGAAAGATGAAACATTTCTGAACACAGGGAAAGTAAACGATTTGACCACCACTGGATTTTATAAACTTACACAAGAAGGCCCATAATACATAATGTTGGAATTAAACAATGATACAGATGGACAGAAACGTGGACGGACAGACAAACAGACGAGGACCTGACCAATGACACATACAAAACGCACATCTACAGATTACATTCTATATTGGACAAAAAGTTTTGTCGCCCGGCATTCAGTAGTTCTCAAGATATGGAGTCCGGAGGAAAAGAGGACGGGCAGATGGGCAGACAGACGAACGGACAGATAAGGTGACAACTATACCCCAAGTCCAATCGGTCTGAGGGGTAAAAACGACCTGATGTTTTTGCCGATACTGAATTTAGAGGCAGCGAAATAATAAAGTACATAATTTGATCAATGCGCCCCAAACATTTTACTCCGTAGAAAGAATCTATATATGGTATCATTGTTGATTTGCGAACAATGTCGCACCTTCTGATACAGAGCGTGGGACTGCACAGCAGACAGCTTATGTATGGTGATGAGATGCATAGAACGAAATAGTTTCTCAATCATATTAACCGATATATCTACCACACATAATTAGTCCGAGCCGATGACAGAGTTGGAACAGAAATGTTTCCTTTTCAGATTGAAAAGATTAATAATGTCGACGCAAATCCCCCTTGGTATGGTTCACAATGAATATGATTATAGCAATTCATTTGGAAATAAGGCATTCAATTAATATTGCGGGTTTTTTTTGTTTTTTTTTCTCCTAATAGGGCCAGACTGGTCTGTAACAGACTGGTCTGCTTATCGCCGAGGTCGGGTGTTGGAGAAATGACAACATGGATGGAAATAATCAATTTATCTGTAAGATCACTTTAATGCCAGCCTTCTTTCGGGGGCAACGAAGAAATGTATTTAAATTTGATGTGGGAGGTGGTGAAATTTGGTATTTTCATAGAAAATATCCTGTAATCACAGTTATCACCCTCCCAAACCCCACATAACATTTCCCATGGAGAGAGCTTGGAGACCATACATTATACAAGGAGATTGTATAGCTACACTGTCGACTCCACAGTGCGTGGTGTCGTGTTTGTTAGTATAGGGTGGTGATAGTGAATTTACCGACATTTATAAACATTTTAACGATTGGTGCATATGTTCTTTATATCTTGGGTAAGTAGACAAAAAGACATATCAGGGAAATACTTATTCGGCTGATGTATATACGAAGCAGTGCAGAAAAATAATATGAATCTTGGGTGGATGAATAAGAGTGAAAATACCTGGGTATAATTAATAGACGATTAAGGGAAACAGAGGACAGACTGAATACAACATTACAGATACAAAATTTCTTTACTGTCGATATAGTGGATGAAAAAAAGTAATATTAGCTTACAGCTATTGGATCGACATAAAACAAGTGATTGAGTGAATATGATTTAACGTCGTTTTCAACACTATTTCAGTCATATCACGACGTTTGGTTACTATTCCTTTTCACACCCGGAAACCACACGGGTAGGGTCCTATTCCTTTTAACACTCGGGACCCCACGGGAGGGGTCCTATTCATTTTCACAACCGGGAACAAAAAACAATGTCATATTTAAAACAGAGACATATGAAAAACATTCGTATATATATAGAGTTCTCTCATTTCAGAAATACGTAGAAAGTTGAGCCAGGTCAGCTTTTGCCAAGCTCTTAATTGATGGAAAAAAAATTACGCTGAGGTTCTGGTAGAGCATGGCCAAATTCTTAGCTTCAAATATAGTCTTGTATATAGCTCATAATCAATTCAAATAACTTGATCTTCGAAATATAGACCGAGGTCAGTCATCCTCAACAATTGTCAGGTCTATTTTTGCATATAGAACATATGGAATAACATAACATAATTGTACATGGAACATGAATTCGGAGATCTTAGACTTAACATATAGAAATTGGCATTTAGAAAATAGAGAGAGAGAGAATTAAGGCTCAACGTCGCGTTCAGCAATATAACGACGATCAAACAAAATTCTAAGTATTCCAACAAAAACAAGTTGATAACCCAGCAATCAACAGAATACACCAAAAACATGTACATAATAGGTAAAGGTCAGTGACATTCATTAGACTTCAGGTTCAGGCATATGTGGTATAAATTTGTACAATGTAAATATAATCCTTCATAAAATATTGTACTAAATGGAATCTGACCTGGATAAAATAGATTAAGGTCAGTCATCTTCAGCACACCTCAGGACCATCGCCAGATGTATACATAGTAGTAATTTGGAAAGCCTATCTATATTTCTTTGTTATATCATAATAAACGGTATATGATAGCTCAAGGTCAGTCAATTGAGATAGGCTTCTGGACAATCACCAGTTGTATATGTGATATGAATTTGGAGACCCTAGTCTTAATTCTTCAAAAAATACAGCAAATACTAGAATTAGACCTTGATAAAATAGGTCAAGGTCGGCCGTTGTCAATAGGCTTCTGACACGTAGTATGAATTTATAATGAACTCAAGAGCAATGTCTCAGGTTTGGTAATGTGGAACGTCGTGTTTTGAACGATGCCGAACTTTCAGAGGACAGAGATGGGCCTCTCAATATGGTATGCATTACATTGATGTGACTTCCCAATATGGTGTGAATTACAGAGATGTGCCCACTCAATATGGTATTAAATCAGAAATGTGCCTTTTCAATGTGGTCTTATTTACAGAGATGTGTGCTCTCAATATGATATGAATTATAGAGATATGACCTCTTAATATTGTGTGAATTACAGAGATGTGACCTCTTAATATTGTGTGAATTACAGAGATGTGACGTCTCAATATGTTATGAATTACACAGATGTGACCTGTCAATATGGTCTTAATTACAGAGATGTGTCCTCTTATAACATGGTCTGAATTACACAGATTTGACCTATCAATACAGTCTTAATTACATATAGAGGTGTAACTTCTATGGTAATGGTGTGAATTACAGAGATGTGACTTCTCCTCATATAGTGTGAATTACAGAAATGTGTCCTCTCAATATGGTCTGAATTATGGAGATGTGTCTTCATATCGAGAAGACACATCTCCGTGATTAGATGTGCTAATAATGTCATGCAAATACTGAATTATTTTTTCAATTATTTATCTGGGAATTATTGTTGGACAACAGATGCCTAATGAATGTAAGAGGTGACGTTTCTTCGTGGAGCAGTCTTTCATATTTATGATCAATGGCAAAACTGATCACTTCGTGTAAAATAACATGTGATCACATGGTTACATCAAAACAAATATAACGCTGAAATTATATTGATCAGAACCGTTAATCTGGCCAAAGTATCAAACTGGTGTATTTCTTTGCATCATATCCTAACATATTCTGATAAAAGAACGCAGATAGCCAGAGAGAGGGCTTAAGAGGATACCGGCCTAGCTATCAAGTTGACCAGTGAGTGTTACGTTCTATCAAGTTGACCAGTGAGTGTTACGTTTCAGCAGATCTCAAAGGAAGGCGTATCTGTTTCACAGTTGGATGTGAACATATATACATATCATCAACCAACAACAACAACAGCTCAATGGAGTAAATTGAATATAAGAACAGCTGGGGAAGCGGAGCCCAGTAAAACGATTCCCACAGTAACTTATCTGTACAAGAAATCCACTGTACTTTTCCTTACTTATGCTAAGATATATCTGTTGCATCCATGTTATTCTAGTAGTGTCAAGTTTGTATCCTATAGATATCCAGATTCTAAAAATAAATATTTTGTAGTATACTGGTAATCAAATTCTGGTTTAGGGTTCCGTTGTCAGTATGGAAATCATCATTTAATTCGTCTGAATTTTGAAATATTGAGCGAGTATCCCATTTCTCTTCATACGTGATAACCGAGGTATTGATATAGCATCTGAAGTGTGTAGAAAAAAAGGAAAAATATAACCTCTTAGTCCAAGGTCTACCTAAATGCAACTGAAAACACGTTATATAATATTTTTTGCACTTAATGTAGGTTATGAATGAAATGCAGATATCATATAATTTTCTGGTTGTATGATTTAATATAATTATAAGCGCTCCACGTTCCGCCCGTATCAAATGTATTTCGTTGTACCGACAACGGAGCCATAATGGTGCACGGATCAAATACACCTGTTCACCACAAAACATCTCAATGCTCAAATTGCTATCATACACTTCTAAATGAATGGAATTGTACAGCAATTTGTGGGTCGGCTTATAATGGCATACCTATGTATTGACCCGTAATATTTATATGAAAAGAAAGTTTAAATTTCGAACGAGCTATACCGTCACACGTTGCAATTAATTTAAACTTAATTTGAGTCTCACCCAAAATTTGATAATTGAATAATTTAAGTTGAATTGACAAAACCTAAATTCCTTTCAGCTAAAGCTGAGACTAACAATGGACAGAATAAGTTAAGTTATTTTTTTTCTAAATGTTCAAATCGCCACAATCTCGAAACCCCCAGTATCCGTCCGAAGTAAATTGTGAGAAAAAAGTTGCCACCGGTATACGTTGGTATTAAATGTTTGTATGTCGCATGAGCACGAGCTGTGTCCATTCTCGTTTAACATGAGTAATATATTCAAGGTGTTCAAATGAGCAGGCACGTGCACAATTTAAGGGGATTATACTATACTATACTATATACAATACTATACTATACTATACTATACTATACTATACTATACAATACTATACTATACTATACTATACTATACTATACTATACTATACTATACTATACTATACTATACTATACTATACTATACTATACTATACTATACTATACTATACTATATCTGCAAAACCACTTTGCGATTCATGTTGATGAGTGAATACATGTGAATAAACATATCGACATCATGAATATCACGTTATCTTCTAGTAATCATTGAACTCTGAAAAATAACTATGTTTATATATTAAAAATATGTGATTAAATTATTTTCGTTATAAGTTATAATCGACCTTCAACCTTCTAATTATCCACATTATGTGTCACGAGAACGATTCACTAATTTCCGACTGTTGGCTCGGAATAGTGCTATCTACTTATAAATGCCTGACACTTGAGATATTTACAAGATACGATAATCAATGGCACTATGATATACCATATAAAGGTTTCTGATTATACCATTTTAATTCGAAGGACATCTCAAATAATTTAGTAGTCGAAAATAGACTCACAAGTGTGATCAACATTTTTATTTGAATCTCTTTCTCAATTGCCATTGATCCGAACTTTATTACATTTATCATTTCGATGGTACTAAAATCTATTTCCGCTGCATATCTCGGTATTCTATATTCGCTTCAAATGGTTCTTATATAATCCAGAATTTATCGAGTAATTTTCGCACCTAGGATCTCATTATTTCCATGAGGAGAATTGGTGTAATTCATTTTCGGGGTCTCAATCGCCCGAGGGCCTTCTTCCTAAAGCTCTCCATTCTATAAAGCTCTAATCCTATCCGGTCCTGGCTTAGTTGTCAAAGTATACGAGGGACAGCTCGACACACTTTAACATAATACTGACACCTTCATTGTGCTCTAATCGGCCATTTCGTCACCTTTATAGGGGCACACTGATCACCCCATTACAACACTATAGCCTGCCAAACATATAACTTTCTCTATTATAATGTGTCGGCGGAGATACCTTTTCCTGCCTCGATCTCTGTAAATGACCCCTATAGAAGAAAGCAGATTAGTAGGCGTTCTCATAGCCCGATAATTGTATGCTATCATTCCCAAAGCCTAGTTACATATTACACAGTATAAGCTTTCTGTACACAATATTATCATCGCACAGACTTTCTTCTTGGTTCCAACCAATTTCGCTAAGTGTATATTTGCAAATCCATATAAATTATCAAACATTGAATTAACTTCCTGGCAGATAGTCGCAATCAAATTGCATGCGCAACGTTCAATGCAATGCGAATTAACAAAATAACCGAGCAACTAGATATGTACTGTTTAATGAAAATTGTCTAATTTTCACATCGCATTTATAGGTACATTCGACATAATCCAACAGTTAAAACGGGAATCCCTTACATCCCTGATTAATGAAATTCATTTGTTAAATTGCATTGCATTTTATATGTGGTGCCTATCTAATTGCTTGAAGCTTTTATACAGATATAAAGTTGAAAATAACTTTCAACGTGTTTCTCAAGTTTCCACCGCCATCTCGTATACTAAAAGATATTTTTCTCTACCCTCAAAATTGAATTTCATTTACAACTTCTTCACACATACACCATCTGACTCCCGAGCGAAACAAATTTTTGCAACAGATAAATGCCAAAGCGCAAGGCAATAGCACAAACTGAACATAGACAACATGGCAATCGGACAAAATAGCCAAACCATGTTCCCCAGTATTTGACTGCACTATATGAAGTGACTATTAAAATACTCTTATATTACCTTCCAGGATATCGTCTTTTGGAGCTACGCAATGCACACGTATTTTAGTTCACGCAATTGTGTCCGATGGTCATTTTGTCCGGTTTCCATTTTCCGGTTGCCATTTTGTCCGTTGCCATTTTATCCACTGCCAGTTATATTCTGTATCCCATGAACATTTTGTTATGTCTGTTTTACGATGTGAAGCGATCTAACATGTGTTGTCTCCCTGAGACATTATCTAGCACATATCACTACTGTAGTCAACAGCTGGAATATTAGGAGAAAAACTGTTTATAAAATTTCAAAGACTCCAGGACCTATAGACACAGTTCAAGGAATTTAAACTGTATTCCACAAAGGTCACGAAACTATAGCTATTTTTCTCATACATTGCACGCGTTTTAAAGTACATAGTAACTAAATACCATCAATATCGAACTGTAAATATATCTCTTTTTTGTACTGCGCCTGTTGTGACAAGTTCTATATACAGTCTATAATTGTATGGTAAATATTTACATCTGCGAACTCACAAATATAGCTATGATATAACACATGTAGATTGATATTAAATTTTGAGATCAGAACAGATTTATACGTTTCGTTTTGTTAGTTCGATTGATATTAAATTATGTTTATTTTTAATATTCCCTTAGAACTTTGAATAAATAATGTAAGTTTTAATAAATGGAACATACTTGTAGTTTTGTGTTTATATTTTCTTCTTATTTTTTTTCTTTGACAGGTGTTACCCATGCATATCATATCATGAATTCTCCAATTAAACAAATATTTATTTTGATTAAAGAACCAACACTATGCATATTTGGCATACATACCGACACACTGGTTAGCCTCTCTCTGTGTCGCCCTGGCCCAGGGCCGGTCGTAGTGGAAAGGTTTGCATCGTTCACAATCCACACCTGCCGTGTTGTGTTTACAATCACAAATCTCTTTGCCATCTCGATCTGTGATACACTTGGATGCATGACCGTTACATTTACACCTGCCGCCCACGGCGAAGTCTGACAGAGAGTAATAGTAACTCTCCCTGGCTCCTTCATCTTCCACCTCTTCATCGCCATATGTATTTAATTTGTTAAAAACTATCATAATATCGGTTGCAGTTACCCAATCCTGCAGAACAGGACTGTTTTCGAAATCGTAAGCCGATGGTCGACCTTCGAGGGTGCTGAAAGCTACCCTTGCCCCACTGAGCGGATCAATGTTACTGTAGGCATCAGTACAGAGGGCCTCTTGCTCGTTCACTTTGGTAACCACGGCGCGTGGATTCTTACTGTACATCTTCTTACATTCGCTGGAATAATACTGAAAGGGCACCCATGTTTTACCATAGTCCATACTTTTATAGACGGCCATGGAATCAGGCCGAGCCGAACAGAACTGTAGGCTAATATACGTGAGCTCGTATTTTTTACCCAGCGTCAAGGTAAGGGTGACGTTTTGGGGGTACTGCACGAACGGTTCCGACATCCAACAGGTCAAGTTATTAGGGTTATTCAGGTCGGTTAGATAGGAGGAGGGATGACGACGTTTGGGGTGATTTCCATCGCATATATAACAGTTTCGAATCACTTTACCGTCTTTGTCGGTTGTTGATTTACAGTACCGACTTGGAGGTGAGCCGCACGTGCTTGATGCCGCCACTTCTTTGCCAAAAGCAGCGTTCACGAAATCAGGAACGCAGTTCTTGGGATCGGATTTATCGCCATAGCATGGATCGGGAGGTGTTCTCTGAGCCTCAAACATCCCTAAATACTGACTGCTTGTGACACGGGCAACACCGAGGAGACAAACACAACACACTAACCACATCACACCAGGTCGGTAATGAATCACAACTCGATTTCCACCTGTTCTGGACGAACACACAGACGATGCCGCCATATTTTCCGGAAATAATCTAGATACTCATGTATACAGACAGATGTTGGTCAGCCCGTAAAACTGTCGAATTAATTAACTGGGCAAAAATACTACCAAGTTTACAAAGGCGGCCGCGCCGGCAAGGTGTCCACGAAAAAAACCGTCTCGGCTTTCGCCACTAAAATATTTGTGTCCTTCTCAGGATGTGGGCTGTTTAATTCCAATAGAAAGCACGACACACAAATTATCGTCTCACAAAAGCAGGTGCGAAATTGTGGACAGGCGAATCAAGGATAAAATCAGCAGATCAGAGGGAACAAACCCCACCCGCTGGTACTTATTAAATAAAGCGCGGTGTCAGTTACGCGGTAGGCAAACACTTTGTAGGTCTCTGTAAATGTATGTGCGAGTATCTGCAAGTTACAGACCGCGAACACAAGTCTATAGATTTTTTCTTCACTGCTAAAGAGTGAATTTTCCGCTCTATCCTCTAATTGCCAATAATAGGCTGATCATTTACACAACACATGTACACACATGATCAAAGAATAAATGCTATGGCCAATTCCACGTCACCAAGTCGAGATTTCAAACAAACTGATGCACAGGAAAACAATATTTTGTTGAAAATCCGTCAAAACATGGATGAATTCGTGTGACAACGAATTTCAACTATAATCTCTTTATGAGGAAAAGACAACTATACTTGCTGATGTGGAGTTCCTGGTATACACAAACTCAGACGCTTTCTCGCCGTACTCTTTCAAATACAGAGTAAATTTAACAATGGTACACGAACAACTGGGCAAACTCCCTCGATGACGTACCAGATTGTTAACAGTATCTCTAAGTTATCGTCAAGTCTTCGTTGGCCATCTTCACGCTATGCTTCCAACGTTTGCTGTCGACTTCAATTATGACAACGTCAGTTTACAAGAAATACAGCCAATAACTAATATCTCTGGACAGGCTCACCCACACACGCTAGGCCAGCATAAAAACATATCCGAGACAAATGTCTAAATTCTGGAATTAATTCTTGGAATATCGAGAACCTGTCCGGACTCTAAGATACTTCCAGTCACATTGGAGCGATCATTGTGAAAACTGCTCCTGCAGACGGTACTATCTGTGCACACCTCGCTCGATCCACAATACCAATGTTACAGCCGCTTTCATACCCCATACATTTGGCGCGACTTAGCCACGAGTTGAGCCCGCGTGTTGGCTAGAGAATGCTTAGTAATTCGCCTTAGCGGCTGTGGATCTATTAATTTTCTGTTCTCACCACCACGGCTTCACACAAGATGATTGGCAGTTGTAACGAGCATGTCACTCACCGGTCCCTGCTATATCATCGTACAGGCAGAATCCAGTACCACCAACAGTCCTCTGTCATACATATTCACAAGGTTATAGAGTCACGAAAGAAAAGCTCCTCCCACCAGCTCACCTTTCAAACCTATCGCACAAAACGACCCCCAATTATAATACGATTCATGAATCGACTGTTGTAAAAGCATTGATGTAGTACCTTTGGTATAAGTTTGTAGTGGGATACTCGTTAATACCACAGATGGTATTACTACGTTAGAATTTCAGATAACGATTAACCCGCGGTCTCACATTAAGTAGGCCTACACATTTTATTCATGTTTTTGATCCAAATTAAATGAGAAGGAATTTGGATGATTTGTACCATTGCAACTTGCGCGATCGGTCCATCTGTGTTTACGGTTACTTTGTACTGATTCGTTTCATTCAGACGGCAAGAAGTGGTAGTATTTAACCTTTATCAACAAATAGCTTGTCACAACTTGGAGCGAAATATTTCACGCTTTCACGTAAAACTGGCTTGGAAACGTGAAATAATTTACTTAATTTCGCCTGAGTTTTTAGATATACAGCGCGAACCCAACGGCTAATGGCCACCTATTACCGGTAAACATTGTTCACAAATGCAGGCCAAGATCAGGCTACACCGTGATTTAAATCTTAGATATGAGCGAACACAGATATTAGTTTGATCGCCGAACATAGTGAAGAATGGCGTTGAAACAAATGTTGAACTGCTGGTGAATGATCGAATCAGTCTTGTCATCCGGTTATGAGTAAGTCTCTGCTGTCTAACCACGCGTGTGGATATTTACTCATCGAAATGGCAAAGTTCGATGTTGTTACTATGTTTATAATCATCGGTCAATCAATGATAAATCTCGGTGTTGTGACGATGTTCACAATCATCGACTATCGGTCCATCAATGACAAAGCTCGGCAAAGCTAGGGGCCGTATGAACCCATGTACTTCAAAATTCTCATGGTGCTCATATGAACAGTCACAATCAAAGCGTGACTGAGATACATCATTCTCTAGATGACGACTTTACAACGATTATTATGGATTAAGAATACTGATCAGCGATACGGATTTTATATTTTTGGAACATCATGATGTCTTGTGGGCATCATTGAAAACTGTTGACCGTTTCTCTCTTGCAGGAAACTAGCATATGTTTATGTGTACTATGATTGTCTTTTTGAATTTGGTGCTAATACTGTTATATGGAATATGGAATAGGTCTTTGCATTGTGGACGCGGATATTCTTTAATGGACGACGGCTGAATTATGAGTGACGGACCAGACGCTTGTGATTGTCACAATGTTCACAATCATTGGATAATCAATGTCAAAGCTCGGTGTTGTTACGATAATTATAGTCATCGGTCGATCAATGACAAAGCTCGCTGTTGTCACGATGTTCACAATCATCGGTCAATCAATGTCAAAGCTCGGTGTTGTCACGATGTTCACAATTATCGGTCAATCAATGACAAAGCTGGGTGTTGTCACGATGTTCACAATCATCGGTCAATCAACGGCGAAGCTCGATATTGTCCCAATGTTTATAATCATTGGCCAATCAATGACAAATCTCGGTATTCTCATAATGTTTATCATCATCAGTCAATCAATGGCAGAGCTCAGTGTTGTCACGATGTTCACAATCATCGGTCAAGCAATGGCGAAGCTCGGTATTGTCACAAAGTTTACCATCATCAGTCAATCAATGACAAAGCTCAGTGTTGTCACGATGTTCACAATCAGCGATTGATCAACGGCTATGTTCGGTGTTGTTACGATGTTTATAATCATCGACCAATCAATGACAAAGCTCGGTATTGTCACAAGGTGTATAATCATCAGTCAAATAAGGATAAAGCTCGATGTTGTCACAATGTTGACAATCATCGGATAATCAATGTCGCGAAGCTCGATAATGTCCCGATGTTTATAATCATCGGCCAATCAGTGATAAAGCTCGGTATTGTTACAGTGTTCATCATCATCAGTCAATGAATTACAAAGCTCGGTGTTGTCACGATGTCCAAAATCATGGAATAATCAATGACAAAGTTCGGTATTTTCACGTTGTCCACAATCATCGGATAATCAATATCAAAGCTGGGTGTTGTCACAATGTTCACAATCATCGGTCAATCAATGGCAAAGCTGGGTGTTGTCACGATGTTCACAATCATCGGATAATAAATGGCAAAACTGGATGTTGTCACGATGTTCACAATCATCGGTCAATCAATGGCAAAGTTCGGTGTCGTCACGATGTTCACAATCATCGGTCAAACAATGGCAAAGTTCGGTGTTGTCACGATGTTCACAATCATCGGTCAATCAATGGCAAAGCTGGGTGTTGTCACGATGTTCATAATTATCGGATAATCAATGAAAAAGCTGGGTGTTGTCACGATGTTCGCAATCGTCGGTCAATCAATTGCAAAGCTCGATGTTGTCGCAATGCTCACAATCATCGGATAATCAATGGCAAAACTGGGTGTTGTCACGATGTTTACAATCATCGGATAATCAATGGCAAAGTTCGGTGTTGTCACGATGTTCACAATCATCGGTCAATCAATGGCAAAGCTGGGTGTTGTCACAATGTTCATAGTCATCGGATAATCAATGAAAAAGCTGGGTGTTGTCACGATGTTCACAATCATCGGTCAATGAATGGCAAAGATGGGTGTTGTCACGATGTTCATAATCTTCAGATAATCAATGGCAAAGCTGGGTGTTGTCACGATATTCGCAATCGTCGGTCAATCAATTGCAAAGCTCGATGTTGTCGCAATGCTCATAATCATCGGATAATCAATGGCAAAGCTCGATGTTGTCACGATGATCACAATAGTCGGTCAATCAATGGCAAAGCTGGGTGTTGTCACAATGTTCATAATCGTCGGTCAATCAATGGCAAAGCTGGATGTTGTCACAATGTTCATAATCATCGGATAATCAATGGCAAAGCTCGATGTTGTCACGATGTTCACAATCATCGGTCAATCAATGGCAAAGCTGGCTGTTGTCACAATGTTCATAATCATCGGATAATCAATGACAAAGCTGGGTGTTGCCACGATGTTCACAATCATCGGTCAATCAATGGCAAAGCTGGGTGTTGTCAGGATGTTCATAACCATCGCACAATCGATGGCAAAGCTGGGTGTTGTCACAATGTTCATAATCATCGGATAATCAATGGCAAAGCTCGTTGTTGTCGCGATGTTCACAACCATCGGTCAATCAATGGCAAAGCTGGATGTTGTCACAATGTTCATAATCATCGGATAATCAATGGCAAAGCTCTATGTTGTCACGATGTTCACAATCATCGGTCAATCAATGGCAAAGCTGGGTGTTGTCACAATGTTCATAATCATCGAATAATCAATGACAAAGCTGGGTGTTGTCACGATGTTCACAATAGTCGGTCAATCAATGGCAAAGCTGGGTGTTGTCACAATGTTCGTAATCATCGGATAATCAATGGCAAAGCTGGATGTTGTCACAATCTTCATAATCGGCGGTCAATCAATGGCAACGCTCGATGATGTCACAATGTTCATAATCGTAGGATAATCAATGGCAAAGCTGGATGTTGTCACGATGTTCACAATAGTCGGCCAATCAATGGCAAAGCTGGGTGTTGTCACAATATTCATAATCGTCGGTCAATCAATGGCAACGCTCGATGTTGTCACAATGTTCATAATCATCGGATAATCAATGGCAAAGCTGGAGGTTGTCACGATCTTCACAATAGTCGGTCAATCAATGGCAAAGCTGGATGTTGTCACGATGTTCACAATCATCGGTCAATCAATGACAAATCTGGGTGTTGTCACGATGTTCACAATCATCGGTCAATCAATGGCAAAGCTGGGTGTTGTCACAATGTTCATAATTATCGGATAATCAATGACAAACCTGGGTGTTGTCACAATGTTCACAATCATCGGTCAATCAATGGCAAAGCTGGGTGTTGTCACAATGTTCACAATCATCGGTCAATCAAGGGCAAAGCTCGATGTTGTCACAATGTTCATAATCATCGGGTAATCAATGGCAAAACTGGGTGTTGTCACGATGTTCAAAATCGTCGGTCAATCAGTGGCAAAGCTCGATGTTGTCACGATGTTTACAATAGTCGGTCAATCAATGACAAAGCTGGGTGTTGTCACGATGTTCACAATCATCGGTCAATCAATGGCAGAGCTCGATGTTGTCACAATGTTCATAATCATCGGATAATCAATGGCAAAACTGGTTGTTGTCACAATGTTCATAATCATCGGATAATCAATGGCAAAGCTCGATGTTGTCACGATGTTCACAATAGTCGGTCAATCAATGACAAAGCTGGATGTTGCCACAATGTTCATAATCATCGGATAATCAATGGCAAAGCTCGATGTTGTCACGATGTTAACATCATCGTACAATCAGTGGCAAAACTGGATGTTGTCACGATATTCACAATCATCGGTCAATCAATGGAAAAGTTCGGTGTTGTCAAGATGTTCAAAATCATTGGTCAATCAATGGCAAACTCGGTGTTGTCACGATGTTCACAATCTTCGATTGATCAGCGGCTATGTTCGGTGTTGTCACAATGTTAACAATCATCGCTCAATCAATGGGAAAGCTCAGTCGTGCCAAATTTTTACAATCATCGGCCACTCATTGGCAAAGTTCGGTGTTGTCACGATGCTCACAATCATCAGTCAATCAATGGCAAAGTTCGGTGTTGTCACGATGTTCACAATCTTCGGGTCAATCAATGGCAAAGCTCCTTGTTGAGACGATGTTCACAATCATCGGTCGATCAACGCCACAGATCGATGTTGTCACAATGTCCGCAATCATTAGTCAATCAATGACACAGCTCGGTGTTTTCATGATAGACATAATCATCGGTCAATTAATGGGAAAACTCGTTGGTGCCACGATGTTCACAATCATCGGTCAATTAATGGCAAATCATCGGTCAATTAATGGAAAAGCTCGATGTTGTCGCGATGTTCACAATCATCGGTCAATCAGTGGCAAAGCGCGATGTTGTCATGGTGTTCACAATCATTGGTCAATCAATGACAAAGCTCGGTGTTTTCATGATAGTCACAATCATCGGTCAATTAATGGGGAAACTCGGTATTGTCGCGATGTTCACAATCATCGGTCAATCAGTGGCAAAGCTCGGTGTTGTCGCGATGTTCACAATCATCGTTCAATCAGTGGCAAATCGCGGCGTTGTCACGGTGTTCACAATCACCGGTTGATCATTGGCAAAGGTCGGTGTTGTTACGATGTTCACAATCATCGCTCAATCAAAATAATCTCTGTTTTCCATGTGCACAACACAAATATGATAATTTCCGCGATTTTCTTATCCCATACTTCCTTTCTTTCCGCTTAAACTCTAGAGTCAAATGTTTCTTTGTCGACCGCCATTATTATTCTAATTCATCATTCCGACGTGTCCGATTACAAATCGCTATATTGGAAGAATATATCTTCCAACTTGGCTAAGACATCGGCATATATATGAGTACTTAACAGAGATAAATTGTCCTGGAAACTCTTCCCGGTTATTCTCCATTATTCTTCCCGAGTATACGTCCTTGTTGTTGTTATTGCTGTTGTTGTTGTTATGGGTTACAACTTTTTGTCATATATACCCCTACCGCAGAAAATATTTATTATATTTTTCATGAAAATATATACTTACCATATTTTGGATTAAAATAGTATGATCAGCTTTTTATTTGATAACCAAAAAAAGTTAGATAATCCCACCTAAGCGGACTTTCACACACCTGCTGACATTTGTCGTTTTATTGTGAGAATTATAAACCTAATCAATATAAATAATATACTAACATTGGAAAGCTTATTTCTCTGAGATTACTATATGGTTGTGAGATTACTATATGGTTGTGAGATTACTATATGGTTGTGAGATTACTATATGGTTGTGAGATTACTATATGGTTGTGAGATTACTATATGGTTGTGAGATTACTATATGGTTGTGAGATTACTATATGGTTGTGAGATTGCTAGATATACACATATTCTAATTTGAACTAGAACTCGTGGACTTCGAAAGGCTGCTGTTACCTGTGTCATTTTATGGTTCTGATGTTTGGCTGTGATCTTTAGAGAGTTTTTCCTATTTCCCAAAATTGGATCATGACGTGTATAGGTTGTGTTATGTGTAATGCTTTAGTTACCTTTGACAGTCATAACAGGATGAAATGTACGAAGTACAATAATTTGATGATTTATTCCATTAATTATTTTGGTGCTTCAGAGAAAATTTTAATGAAAACCAGAGCGTCTGAAGTCCCCCGACGTTGAAACTAATTATTTGGCTCGGAACCTTAACATTCAGTACCCAGCATGAAAAGCATTCTCGAGTGATATCCTGTGGCAAGTTATCCACATACAAAATTTGCAAAGAATCCGTTCAGGTTTTTGAAAGTTACCGTCCAGAAGTAACTAATTTTTTTTACTTGTCTTCCTGGTACTTCAGCTTGTCACCCCTACTGAAACTTTTTTTTCACCATACTGTCATGTATTCCAACTAGTTTCTCCATTTTTTCAGGCATTGTAGAATTTGAACGCACATGGTTTTTTTGTTTTTTTTTTCTCGATCGGGAGACGTTGATGACACTGGCAGATTTATCTCCTTCCTCTAGCTCTGCATTGCCAAGATCAATGTCCTCACTCCACGATGCTGACCATCATCCTAACGCATGGCACGATCATACGTAGAAACTTCTGCTCATAGCCATGCAGTAATGGATGATATCTGAGTATATTAGGGCATTTCCCAATTGGTCACCTCCGATTGATCCCATGAGATCCGAAATCGGCGCAATCACATTCATAAAACGAGGACACACCTCCAGAAAGCCATCGACTGAAATGATCCCTTGGTGGGCCTCGAAATGCCCCTATCACAAAATAAAAAGCATATCATTTTCCTGTGAACTGTCACCGATGTTATTAATTTGAAATAGGTAAGGTCGTTTTAAGAAAAACAAAGAAGCATGCTCCAGTGAGAACTAACATAGCTGATTCGCACAACTTCGTTTTGGTCTCGCATAGAATCCCCCAGTCTTGCGACTCTGCACTCAAATGAGACTGATATGTCTGATGTCTGAGATGCTCAGGTCAAACTATTTAAATACAGATAATTTCAATGGCTCGTTTAAATGCGGTGGGCATGTGACTTGATGCTTCAGGAACAACTTTCGAAGAGGATTATGTCCCTCCAGAAATATGTCCTTTGTGGCTGAGAGGTGGCACCGTGTGAAATACATGCCGAATCATAGCGATAAGCTAAGGGTAGTGTTAAGTGAAACGTGAAATGCCCTTAGCAAGCTAAGATGGATGTTGACTCAGTGGGCTCATTTCTCTCAACAGACTGTTCCACTATTAGGGAGTTCAGTGTAACATGTCAACAAAATGTTCAATTATGAGATTAAATTTGTTGGAATAATATTTTCTTAAATATCATAACAGCAGGGGGGTTTTATGCGCTTTTTCATCTAGGTAACTCAGATTAAAAACTTGAATTTGAAGAATTGAGTTTTTGAGAAATTTTGAACTTGAGATTTGCCCCAAACAATTGAGTTTTTTATCGATGGGAAAATGCGCGCCAAACACGCGCAAAAAAATTGTGTTATATTGGATAAATATTGAATTCTTCAAGAGATAAGTCGAGTTCCCAAACGAAAATGTTGAATTGTCGTGACAAATAATCAAGCAAGATACCGGTAATTGTTGTTGTTTTTGTTGCCTTAACTCGATCAAATCGCGAGTGCTACGTTAGCGTGTCTGGAGCAAGTCAAAATCGGCACGGGCAACGCAACGTTCATGTTCGTGTGTTAGCTGCCCGTGTTGGCAAGCACGATTATCTTCCGATTAAAATACTCAGTGACAAAGTTTTATTCAGCTTGTATTCTCCGCAATAAAACGTAGCAAACACTCGGCTTGTTCTGGTTTTATAGTTATCGAATTGATGTTGCCAGGCATGAACAGTCGATAGAAATATAAGCTGATCGCGCCAGATCGTGCCAGTCAATCTAGTGAACTTTTTATTTATCCATTAGCTTTGCCTTTCAAGCAAGGTACTTTATTCGCTAATCACAGCGCCCTCAATCTCACGTTCGGCTATTTCCGTATTGGCGGAACGAGCTAAAATGAGTTCTGGGGCTAGATTGCAGCGCCCTCAACGAGCAGATCAATTACATAAAGGGAGATCACTTCCAAGCAGCTCTCGTAAAAGTCTCACGAGAGCCCATTTAGCAGTATGCGCAAAGACGTTTCCGCGCAAGTTCTGCCTTTTTCCAAACCGGAAGTTTAGAATTTTAGATGAACAATTTGGGCTTGAAAGACAGACTTCCCTTCATCTGAGACAACCCAAATTGTTACGAATTTCCAGATCAATATCTTCTCCACATTTTCCCTGTGCCCGTAAGTCCCAACTCTGCTTTGTCTTTTTCACAATCTTGCGGACAAGGCAATTTCCCCCCCATGAGACCAAACTGATGCAATAAGGCTGCACGCTTCGCGGCAGCCTTAATGATTGTCTTGAGTCTTCATTTTAAACTTTGCCGGGTAGAGCAACTCTTCAATAAAATATCGGTGCCTCATTTCTTTTAATTTTCACTAACTTTTATATCTTTTTATGTTTCTCCAATCTTAGAAAACCGAACAAAAATGAATAGGTATAAATTTGAACAGTAGTAGCTCAGGAACCAGGACATACTTTGAAAAAAGAGACACCGCTATTTTCTCGACCTAGTTTATAACAGTCTTCCCAAATTTTGAATAGTTTTCCAGAAATAGACGGTTTTCTTCATACAACTGAAAAATCAAGTAATAGGATTAAATCAATAAACAGATTAGGCATTATTAACAGAGAGCGATGACCCCCCCGCCAACTGTTTTTCCTTATCAAGTGTGAATTATCAGCTTAATCGAAGACTAACGATCGAGTAGCACACATGGCTGTTTTCGAGATAATTCCTATTAGAATCTATGGAGCGAGCATCGGCATTATACTATTACTATAGTATTAACTGGAATAAAACTGTCTGTATGGAAATATTACAAAGCCTACTCTATCTATTACGACTACATCAAATACAACGTTGTGTATGTTTATGCAACAGATACCAATCGATCAGTCTTTCAAAGTGTCTGCATGTCTATATCGAGTAAGGGCGTGATATTAGAACGATCATCAGTGGCTACGAAATCATCAAAGCTCTATTCGGTCTCATAGATGATATCGTATGTAAATTATAGCAGAAGCAACACTGAATCTAAAAGTATAAAATGAACGTATGGAAATGGATCGCCAGACCACCAGAGGTCACTCCTACCAGAATAAACACCAATATTATAGTCCGCAGCATAGAACCAATACAATTGTTTCCCTACACCAACTCCAGTAATTTCAAGGTTGAATTGAATCAATGGTCGTGATTACATTGAGGATGGTCTGTTGAACATAAAATTCTCATGATTTCTTATCACATGGAAGTCAACTATACGTATATTCCAATATTTGCAATGAATTCTGTATCGAAGAAATTCCCTACTTTGTCATGTTCAATGATGGTTAATACAATGATATCCGGAGTCTATTCATCACCACATTACATTCCCACAATTGTTAGCGATTTCCAGTTTCTCTACAGTATATCTGAAGAATTCATTGCTCACACAGCACTTTTCGATAACACTTCATTCGAATTGGGGAATCTAAACCAAGGAATTAGCTCTGTTCAACCTTCCTCCAAGACAAACAGCAGTGGAACGGATTTATCATGTAGAGGTTATACCATCTTCACAAATTGCAGATGACGTTCCGGGAGCGTTTTCATTTTCCGGATAGGACATGAATTATACAGACGGTGACCTTGGACATAGTAGACTATATATCAATTAGTCCATGAGCTATATAAGCTCACCTTGCACCCCTCCCTCTTCTGCAGATCCCAATTATATGTTGTTAGTACTTTGGAACATATTGATCAAGAAATTATTTGTACAAAAATGGGACTCACTACCGCGACGGGTCAGGTTGAATTATCCCCTATTGACAATAGTTTTGAGGGCGAAGGTGTATTGAAACAGTTACATATATTTGAATAATCTATGTAACATTTATTTTATATTATTCAGCATTGATATCACCACGGATTTTATATGTATATCCAACAGTATTACGTCAGTTGGGGGCCGTTTACAAAAGTTGAATGTATTTGAATGGTTATATCTCCCTTAATAATAATCCATTTTCGCTTTACTTGATCATATATTGCTCAACATCAATATCGGCTTATTCATTACCAAATTTTGTCTTGGATTTCCAACCGCATGCTGCCACTTGGGAACCGTATCCAAAGGCCAAATGAATACAAAAAATCCCTTTTACAATAAAGGTTATATGTGTAACTGGAACAGACTTTTCTTTGCCAGTCTATTTAAATATTATTATATTTTACTCAGCAAAACCAGGAGTGTCAGTAAATACCATGTTCGTTTTATAGGCCGCTTGGGGCCGTATCCAAATGTCAACTGGAAAATAATACACTAGTCACTATAAGCTAGCTTAGTGTTTACTTCGAAAGACATATTCAACAAAACTCAAGCAAATATCAATGAACGAGTTATTCCTCTTCCTACCACTCATAGCGATATACCAAACTTGTATACTGGACACCCAAATTGTATAACACACCATAAAACTACAGATTTATAGCTTCTTTCAGAACTAAACTTCTGTCCACTTCTGCAGGCAGTTAATCCATTTCGGGGAAATTATTATGCTGCCATTTCAAGAAATTCAGATATCAAATACATGTGGATACTTAAAAACTCAAAGAGATGGAAAGTTAGATAACAAAGGACACATACCGTACAGACATTATCTACATGGTATACTACTGTTCCTCACCATGCAGGACAACATTGAGCACCTTAGTTCATAACTAATAACGGTGTTCCATAAAACTGATCACCAGTTTGTTAATGTCAGAAGCCATAAGGCTTTCTTCATTTCTATTGCGCGTATATGATATCATTCCTGAGATTGTTTTGATAGAATTGCACGAATTTCTCATCGAACATATCTATATGTATCTCGGCAATACCATTAAAGCTAATTTTCTCGCCTGGCTTTCCAAGTAGCAAGTGTTAGATCCGACATTCAATATTCAGCCGTAGTCCATAAAAGAATTTCCGCGTCAATAACCGAAATACCTATTTCGTATGACAGTTAGCACCAATTCCAAATGTGTATGAAATAAAAATATAAGATGGTTTCCTATAAAACAGAAGCGGTGAGCAGTTTTCAATTACGTCAGCAAGGCACGATAATGTTCTTTACATACAATCGTAATCACTGACCAATACTCTTTATCCAAATGGATTTAAAATTCGTTTTCCAGAGTGTGTATCTCCGTAACGTTTTGATTGTGATTGTTCATTCGCAAACCATGGAGAGCTAAAGCGCATTACATTCAAACGACCCCAAGCTCCAGGTTAAGCGGAATTAGATACAAGTTACGAAACGTAGCACCAGAGATCTTGCACACTACGATCGTATTTTGTCATCCGTGCACGATATTTATCATAAATTTGAGATACTTTGAATTGAAGCGTTTGGTACGGAAGATTATCTCGGACCCCGAGATAGTTGTCTAATGAGTATGCAGAATTATCTCGGATCCCGAGATAATCGATCAACGAGAATGCAGAATTATCTCAGATCCGAGATAATCGTACAAGGAGAATGCAGAACTATCTCGGACACCGAGATAATCGACCAATGAGATTGCAGAATTATCTCGAACCCCCAAATAATTATCTTGGGCCCCGAGATAATTATCTCGGACACCGAGATAATCGACCAATGAAAATGCAGAATTATCCCGGACTCCGAGATATTGACAACTGTAACCCCAACACAGGAGAGCTCGCGGCTCAACTCGAGGTCAGGCATCAGACCACTAATAATTTTGTTACTTGTTATGTATTAGCATAAAAAAATCACAAAAAAATCAGAAAACTCTCTATGCATAAATCCACTTGGCATGACAATATTTACCTTGTGGGACATTAACTGTGAAAGTCTTGACAGGAGTTGACCATGGAAATTTCAAATTCCCGCCATTGACAGCTGAACGGTGTTACCGAATGCCATTCAATTTGTAAACAGGGAGCCTTCGCACCCCTCATTGATCATGTCTCCATCCGCCATGCTTTTCCCAAAGTGGCCCAAATCAACACCAGGAAGTACAGTTTGAAGCCTCATCTGCATAACTATCGGATGTATCAGAAATGCTGAAAAATCACAGCTCATAATATCCACAATGATCTGCTCTCACGTTTTCTAAACAATGTAGTTCGAGGGCTCCGACTCGGAAGTGACGAGTCGTCGGTCTGATGCCTAGCAGTCATGAAACAATCTGAACAACAATCTGAACAAACAATCTTGAGAAGGCACAGATAAAACTATGCACAGATAGAGATTTTACAGCATATATACCAAGGATACCCCCTTTATAATTTTCACTCAGTTTGCTCCATATGACTTAAGACTGAGGTACAAGTAAAAAGTACAATATCTCACTAACCTGTACATATTTTTCCATCTGGTAAAAAGCACCAAATAGACAATCCTTTTGCCTATAACAAGAAGTATAGCATTGACTAGATATGTTAAACACTATTTTTGTATTTCATTTCATTTTTTATGAAATCTTTTAAATAAAAACTTAAAAATAAAGAAAAATTAAATTCAAAATATGACAAAAACATAATTTGTTTACAAGCCGCTCATTTAGATCATTTAGACTACATTTGGTAAAAATTTCCTTATGACAGTGGTTAATTTCCCCATGTAATCTGTCAAATGTATTCAAATTAGATGTTGATACTAAGATCAAAGATGTATAATCCTTTAATAAGTGACAAAAATATACACAAATGCGTACACAACACATCCAAAAATAGAACACAGGTGTTTATGGTATACACAACTCCCATATAGAGAATAGATGTTAGTTCAACTGGATGGATCCACATCTCATCAACATCTTGTTGGCAGTAATTAGAAAGACGCACATATTACTTGTAAACAGTTATTATTACTGAGAGGAATATATTCTGTGTCTGATTTCAAGTCCATGAATGCAATGTTTGCAAACAGACAAATGTCAAAACACAACATAGAAGAAAGAAGGAATAAAATTCAATGACAACATATCTGATGGTCATTTGCTGATCTCTGCTACATTAAAAACCATGAAAGATGAAGACAGATGGAAGCTGACTCACTCAAATTGTTAGCCGTTTGGTGAAACATTAAAGTGGCAACTTACAGAAATCAAGGCCTATCTTCCAATAGAGTTGGAGGCCATACCTCCGGGTCCAACAAAAACAAGTTGTCAATCCAGACGTAATCAACACAACACACCCAAAACATGTACATACATTAAAACTTATACAACAAACCGATTTTTCTCAAATAACCTAAAATACTGTCTTCTTTTACCCGACCAAAAATATCCTGTAAAGTAGCTGCTTGATAAAAAGGATCTCTTACAATCTTAAAATCTAAACAGTCGATCAGAATATGTTACTTCGTATACGCTCATAAACAGCTTGTTGTTCCCCCGCTGATTCACAACGCATATTTCGTGCCTCTTGGCCGTTAGGGGGCACCTTGTACAGGCCAACCTCCGATGGCCAATGAATATCACTCTTACGAAATAGTCTCGGTCCGCTTTGTTTATCACGGAAACCAACATCCGGGCATCCGCCACCTTTTCTCTCAGTGGGTGAGAGATCTTTCGGCCAGTCATCAGTAACTGTTTCCATCAAATGACGACGCTAAGCTGCACAGATTAGTCTCTCGGTGACAGAACCTCCTTGCATAAGTATACTAAATCTATAGCCACCAAAATATTCAATTGCTCCAATGCTGTCAGGGAGTTTGACTGGAATTTATACACGTCAGGAGGCTATAGTTGTGATTGTGAATCGTCGAACTTTAGCTATACACCATGCAAACATGTTGTGACTGGTGATCTTGATGTGGTGAGTGATAAGGACCTGAAATTAAGGACCTAAATATAGAGAGCCGAGAAGAATAAATCTGAAGGCTGACCAGAAGATAGTCCTGTCTGCACTGCAACAGTACGTTATTGATTGGTCGAAGCGAGAAAAAGTTGAACCTACAGTACTCGCTGATTGGCTGGACCTCACCAAAAGCAAGGTCGTTGAAACAATCCGCCATATTGACAGAAACACTCTTCCCCAAGCAAAACAAGTACTGAGAAACCTCAATTCGCAAAGAAGTTCTTGCAAATCTCCAGAGTAAATTCATCATTGTCCCAGCAGACAAAGCTCCAAATAATATAATATTCATATGTCAATATTACTATTACCAGGTGCTGGTTAAAGAATTGAGTGTAGACCTATCATCATCAAATACGTCTACTTACTCCCAAACTTCATTTACTCTGGAAGATTTATCTAACAATCACAAAACGTTTCTCAGGCAAAGAGGTGTTTGTCTTCCAACCAATCATAACGAAATACCAAAAGTATACTGGACTCCCAAAATGCATAAATCACCATACAAAGCTAGATTCATAGCTGGTTCTAGAAGCTGCACCACCAAGCTTCTTTCAACCCTATTGACGAGGGCCCTTCAGGAGGTAAAAGCATTTTGGGAAAGGTATTGCGCCACTATTTCTAAAAACTCTGGCGTTGAATGTATGTGGATATTAAAAAACTCAAAATGTCTTACGGAGGAACTTGATGCTAAAGGTCACATACCGTACAGACATGTATCCACATGGGATTTCTCGACTCTCTATACTACAATCCCTCATCAGGACCTTATTGACCGTCTAAGTTCATTAATAATATCTGTGTTCAAGAAAACTGATCGTAGATATATTAATGTCGGAAGCCATAAAGCATTCTTTAGCTCGACTACATACAAGAGATATCATTCATGGGATGTTTCTTTGTTTATAGAGTTGCTTGAATTTCTCATTAAAAATATCTATGTGAAATTTGGCAACACAATATATCAACAGCATATAGGTATTCCAATGGGTACTAATTGCGCACCCCTGTTGGCTGACCTGTATTTGTTCTCTTATGAATATGGCTATATGCAGGCGCTTTCAAAAACCGATCCATTCAAAGCCCGTTCCTTCTCATTCACCAAACGCTATATGGACGATCTTCTCGCTGTGGATAATCGCTATATAAATGACGCAGTGAAGGATATATATCCACCTTCACTGGATTTGAAGGAAACTACAGATAGCCCTACAGGCACATCATATTTAGATCTATATCTCTATAAAAATGAAGCGGGCATTCTCTCGTCGACTTTATGACAAAAGAGATGATTACAATTTCGACATCGTAAACTATCCCTTTCTGGACAGTAATATTCCAGTGGGACCTGCATATGGCGTATACATATCTCGCCTAGTAGCATTTGCTAGATCCTGTGTTAATTGTGACGATTTCAATCAACGTCACAAAACCTTGTTGCAGAAACTTATAAAACAGGGCTGTTCCTCCAAGCGCCTCCACTCAAAGTTTCTCAAATTTAGCGATACATATCGCATGCTGATAGCAAAATACGAACGTAGCGTGCAAGATCTATGGCGTTACGTTTCGTAACTTGTGTCTAATTCCGCTTAACCCGGGGCTAGGGGCCGTATGAACCCATGTACTTCAAGATCCTCCCGGTGCTCATATGAACAGTCACAATCAAAGCGTGACTGAGATACACCATTCTCTAGATGACGACTTTAGAACGATTATTATGGATTGAGAATACTGATCAGCGATACGGATTTTGTGTTTTTGGAACATCATGATGTCTTGTCGGCATCACTGAAAACTGTTGACCGCTTCTCTCTTGCAGGAAACTAGCCTATGTTTATGTATACTATGATTGTCTTTTTTGAATTTGGTGGTAATACTGTTATATGGATATGGAATAGGTCTTTGGATTATGGACGCGGATATTCTTTAATGGACGACGGCTGAATTATGAATGACGGACTAGACGCTTGTACAGTACTAAACTACCCGACGTATATGACATCTGCTGAGTGATAGCCGTGTGGAAAAACGCGAGAAACAAGTGAAATATTTCTTCACAATCAACTGTGAAACGAAGCAATATGGGTTGTCTCCCTTGGCAAACGTTCACATGTCGTTAACGACAAAAATAATAATAAACGGCAAAACAGCTTCAATTATTTTAATTGCTGGGTTAGGAGTGAATAGATTTTTGGATAACTTCCGCCATTGTTATATTTAGTAAGGTTCGTCAGCTGATTGCAAACATTTGTCACTAATCCCTTCAATAACTAGCACAGTCGCTACTAATTTTGTTATAATCCCGCTGATAAGATCACGCTTTATCAAAAGGAGTATATAAGGAGATCAATTTGCCTACATTGGTAACGTAAATACACCGTTCAAGTGTTTGAGATTTTGAATTGAATGTTGACTGTTAATAAAGACGAGAAAAGTTCCTTGGAGCGATGATGTAACAGGGAGTCTCGCTGTCAAAATAGTGACATGGCTTCCACTTACGTGAGAGTTATGATCTCATTATCACGAATGCATGAATCTGTTGAGAATGTGGATGTGACGTAATTTCGATCACGTGAAGTAGTTAGCCAATCGTGGTTAGTATGAGGAAACTGGTTACCTCCGAGCTATTACGGCACGTTGATTGGATATCCAGATAAAGCGCCCTTAATGGCCAAGAGGCGCGGAATATGCAATGTGAATCAGCGGGGGAACAAGGAGAGTAGGAACGTAAGTGAGACAAGCTGTTTATCAGCGTAGTTACTTCATGGCATGGAATAAACCTTGGGGCTGATTTCTTTTTTAGTATATTGGTTGACCACCGAGTAACGTTCAAGTCGCATATAAATTGCTTGAATGCCAAGTGCACAAAAGCGCTTGATTTGTTGAAGGTAGTTGCCAGCTATAAGTGGGGAGGAGATCAGCAAACGCTTCTCCATTTATATCGATCACTTGTTCGTTGTAAACTTGATTATGGTTCTATTGTTTACAACGGTGCAACCAAGTCAAACTTGGCAAAGCTAGATCCTATTCTCCATCCAGGACTGAAACTTTACCTCGGAGCGTTCAAAACATCCCCTAAGGAAAGCTTATTTCGAAGCAGATGAAATTCCTTCAGAACTTCTTAGAATTAAACTATCACTGCAATATATCACAAAATTGCGTTCAAATCACTCAAATCCTGCATATAACTGTGTTGTCAAACCTCAGTACGTTGATTTCTATTTAAAGCAACCCTCCATTATTCCACCTCTTGGAATTCATATGAAATCACACATTGTAGCAGCTGGTATTACGCTTAATCAAATTTTACCCAACAAGCTCTTGCCAACTCCACCATGGCAGTTAATCAAACCAGAAGTAGATATTACATTGACGAAATACAAAAAGGCACACACGAGCTAGCTCGTGTATACACAAGAATTTGGTATACTAAGAGAGAAATACAGATCGCAGCAGGCTATTTATACAGATGGTTCTAAAGATGGAGATAGAGTAGCATGTGCTACTATCTTTAGTTTCAAAAGTAAAACCTATCGACTACCAGGTAAAGTTTCGATATTCACTGCAGTAAAAGCTCTATTTTCAGCTTTAGAAGATAGCTTTAGGTCCACTAAAATGAAGAAATATGTCATATTCTCAGATTCACTGCCATGCTTTCAAGCGATTGAAAGTGGAAATTCAACTCATCTCACCATCTTGAATATTCTACAATTATATAACTGTAAATTTGATCAACAGATTGATATTGTGTTTTGTTGGGTACCTAGTCACGTTAGAATCAAAGGTAATACTGAAGCTATTGAAATGGCTGAGGCAGCCCTAGATGATGAGGTTGATCCTGTTGGAATCCCATATAGGGATTTCAGACCATCTATCTGTGCTTATGTGAGAAAGTTGTGTCAATCTTTGCGGGATCCTATAGATAATAACAAACTTCACGAAAAACCCCCAAACAGTCCCAGTCCCAAGGTGTATTTGTTGCCACGAACAGCTCACGGTGAAACATATTCTTATCGACTGTATAGATATTAAGATTGTAAGAGATAACTTTTATCGAGCAGCTACTTTGGAAGATCTTTATAGTCGAGTAAAAGAAGATTGTATTTTATATTATTTGAGAGAGTTCGGTTTGTTGTATAAATTTTAATGTATTTACATGTTTTTAAAGCATTAGTTTACTGAGTTATTAACTTGAATACTTAGGCTTTTGTTTGATCGTCGCCATATAGCTGAAATAATGCTGAACGCGACATTAAACCTTAACTCTCTCTCTCTCTCTCTCTCTCTCTCTCCTTTTTTAGTAAATTTCTGTGAGTTAATCGGGTATGACTGATTCTGCCGCGCCTGATCTTGGCTTGATCGAAACGTTTCAGGCTGCTCAAATGAGTATATCCTACAGTTTTTGTTTGAAACTCATGAAGTTTGTTATTATTCACAGCATCCCATAAAGATTGAAAGAGCTTTATTAGATTCTTGGTATGTGCATTAGAATAGGTTAACCAGAAGACGATACTGTGAAGCCATGTGACTGTCAGTATGTCGGCACCTTTTCCCACTTCCCTTATATGTGTTGTAATTCTCACATAAGCACAGATAGGGGGTCTGAAATCGCTATATGGGATTCCAACAGAATCTCATTATCTAGAGCTGCCATAGCCATTTCATCAGCTTCAGTATTTCCTTTGATGCCAACGTGGCTAGGCAACCAAAAAACACAACATCAATCTGTTGATGAAATCTACTGTCATATACTTGTAGAATGTTCAAGATGGTGGGATGAGTTGAAGTTCCACTTTCAATCGTTTGAAGGCATGACTGTGAATCTGAGACTATGACATATTTACCTCCTATAGTAGACCCAATACCTCCTAAAGCTGACAATAGAGCTTTGGCTTAGGCAAGAATTAGTGCCTACAAATAATATTTACCTTATAAAATAACAAATATATGTAATATTTATCTTAAAGCCAAAAATATATGAAGATTTTTTTAGTTTATACCCTGTTCCAAGAATTTTGTTTTCACCGTTACGTTCTGTTGGTGTTGACACAATAAAAGGAGGGGACCCTGGAACGATAATCACGTGATTAGTTAGCTGAGGATGTTTTCCATTATTGATCTGAGAAGTGCGTTTTAGTGCGTTCAAGAACGTCGGTCATCAGATTCCCGGTTGTATTTATGTATACGTCCGTATACATTTACACTGTTTTTAGGCCAAACAAAGTAATATGTGTGTTTAATGTTATATGCATTTTGAAAATAGGGTATGTAGGTAGGCTTTATATTTTTATTTACTCCAACATTTTATAACATATTTGTTTAGGGTAGGTAGGCACATCGCAAAAAAATTGCTCAATTGTTTTTTTTACATATTTGGAGGTCAATGGAAAATGTGACATGAACAGTGCACTATGCTGTTAACAGTGTTGTATGTGTGCTGGTGCATGTAATTGCTCAAACAAGTCTTGACTGAACACAGTTTAACCCCCAGCAGTATATTTCTGTCAGTATTGTACTTTCAAGAATAAATCTGTTTTAAATACATTGTGATTTCTGTTTGGTGTTGGTACTTTCACCCTTGGCACTGTCCAGGTCCATCACATGCCTCGTGTCTGACTATTATTCTGGTGCAGAATTCATACTATTCATTTGTTTCGATTATGGTCGAGGAAAGTCTTTATAGACGACGGCTCAGTGGCTACTGAATGTCGGATTATACTGGTATATACTTTATAGACGACGGCTCACTGGCTGCTGAATGTCGGATTATATTCGTATATACGTATATCACGCATGCTATAAGTATAGGCACGGATATTTCAAAGGATTTTTACATGAATTTTTCAAACTTCTTTCTCTCTAGAACAGCTCAATGATATTTCGGGTCCCTGTCAGCTTCTGACACTGTCTATAAACAAACTTATGACGGTGATTTCCCCCAGGCCCATGTTGAAGGCATTGCTGTATCCGCATCTTGCGCCTGAAAGAGGGGCAATAACGCTTCCTTTTGCCACTTTCAGACGACCGGCAAGTCGTGTATTATGGTATACCCTTCCGTTCACCCCTTACATTCGTAATAGTTGTATGATTCTTTGAAACAAAGGCTATATTGTCAATGATATGGTTGAATGAATTGTGCATAAAGCTTCACTGTGGATTAAATAAAATGGTTGACTTTTTCATAAGGGGCATTCAAGAATCACATGAATCAACAGATTACAAGCGTCTAGTCCGTCATTCATAATCCAGCCGACGTCCATTAGAGAATATCCGCGTCCATAATCCAAAGACCTATTCCATTTTCCATATAACAGTGTCAAATTTCACCAAGAGCAATAGTAAATATCCTGATTTTGGACGGAGACTCCACCTCCTCGTTCTGTTGGCCTGAGTGATTCTTGATCGGTCCCAAGTGATTCTCCAACAGAAACGCATGGACAGCAATGGACAATTTAATGAAGCGGCCACACGGGATTTTGAACATCAACTTGGTACTTTTGTAAATAATTGTAGAATTCATGTTTGGTCCAGGCGTACAGGTCAATGTCACATCCAAAAAGAATACAGGTCCAATCTCTACATGTCCTTTCAAACAATCAGCACTATTATCAATTGGCAGTTAATGTCTCATCCTCAGAACTGATACCAAACACTGAAAATTATGTATGGTTAAATGCGTATTTGGTCAGAGCGTTGCAGTCTCTATTCTCGAGTCAGCGTTTGGTCTTGGTTTCGACACCATATGGACGCTGTACCGGTGTCACTTTTCCCAGAACCTCATATTCCGTACAGTGGTGGAACAGCCTTGTAGGAATTTTTTCTTTGGCTTCTGTATCTCACAGTCCACGCAGATCTTTTCTACTCAGTAGTAGGGCATCTCCGTTGGCTGTGCATATTGTAGACCAGGTTAACAGTACTAGGCTTCTCTACCAAGTAGTGTTGTGGCTCCAGTATTGGCGCTCCACGGGTGTAGTCGTGGCAAGGACAAGATCAACTTTGTGTCGTTATGACAACTGATGCTGTTAATAAATAACCCTCGGCTTCCTGCATTCTACGTAGGTTACTGTTAGATGGGCACATCGCGCTGCGTAGCTCTGCTGGTTGGTTGAAGCAATCTCTCCGCCATCTCCATCCTGTGCGGCGACAGCCTGAATCTGTACATCGACAGTTGTAAATCTTGCATTCTACGCTTTTGATAGCACTTAAAATGCTCCGTGTTCTGGCCAAGTACAGGGCCAGGCAGCCATCCAAGTTCCTCTCTGTGAAGCTGTGGGGGGAGACAGCATGATACGTTGATACATTTCCGGAGCTGAAATGTGTATTTCCTCTCCCTGGCATGCTTCTTCAACCAATCATTGTAAGCTACAATTTTCTTTGTGTGGATGTTTTGGAGTTTCTGCAAGTTCGGATCGGGGGAGAGCTCAAGCAAATGACGTTGAAGGGTGTGTATGCCCTCATCTGTTACAGGGTCAACACCGACTCTTGCTACTTGTCTTTCAATTCTGGATGACTTCTCAAGTGATTCATCTTCTTGCACTCTTTCACTTGCTCTTCAGATTTATCATCCAGTTTGGTCCGTTGAAGGGAGCAGTTCTGTAGGCCCAAGTTCAAGATAGACGCGTTCTGCTGCATTGATCCAGCTTTGGCCAGGCGCATCGTCCCAGTATCAGGATACCAAGATTCAACTCGCTGAATAAACACATGCATGCACAATTCAATGCTTCTAGAGTGTTGCGTTGATCGGTCCCACTATCTGTGAAGTTCAACTCCACTGGCACATCAGTAGGAATCAGAGTGGTGAGAAGGGCGGCATGGCGGAAGGGAGAAGCTACTTGATAAACGAAGTCATTCACACTAACAAAAACCTGCCCGCTGACAAAAGACTGGTCGACGTTTTGCGGAATCACACATTTCAGGACGACTGATGGTGTGAGTGAGGCTTTTATCATGTCATTATCGAGAGCAGGAAATGTGGTTGACACGGGTACTAGTTTCTTCTTACCTCGAACTCCTGAACACGGATCCATCGAGACAGGTGGGCCACATTATGGCGTCTTTCGTCTGCTGCTGTTACACCTTCAACAACCTTCTGTAGCTTCTCGAAAAATGGCTCATAGATGCCACCCGGTCTTCCAGGATTAAGATGTCTCAAGTCAGCCAACAAATCAGTATCCCCAAGGAAAGCCATTCTCAGCCTTTCCTTCATATCTGGGTTCCTCGCTGTAGAACTATCCAGGCATAATTCGTTGAAGATGTATTCTACTACCGATGGTGGCACATTCGCATGGTGGTTAAACCTGCTCCGGAACACCATTCACTCTGCCGGGTATGCACTTCTTTCATTTGTGGCCGAACAGTCTCTAGCATAGTCGTCCAATCTTTGAGCATAGCAGAATCGTTCCTGTCTTGTGATACATGTGACACAGCTACTGTAGTGACTTGAACCCCCCGGGACAGAAACGTATGATGTCCACAGGCACGCTCAGTTGTAGGTTGTCAAAGAAGCGGAACCTCTGTACACTATTTTCGAATGGTCTTGAGAGATGTCTGGATTCATCAAAAATCACTGGATTATAGAGTCCAGACGAAAGAACATCTTCACTGATAATTTCATACTTTTGTCATTTCAAATCAAATGGGCTTCCGTTCCCGTGCTCGATGGTTGCATTCTCGGCTACTGTGCGTAAGGAGATGGTTTGCATTCAAGACTTTGGCTTGCTTCTTCAAATAACTGCTGTATGCCAGTAGACGGTCACCCAATCTCTGTATTTGATCTCTTGCCTTTTGCCTTTCAGGCCCGTATTGAACAGGATTGACCAACAGACTGTACATTGCATGACCATGGCTTTCTAGATCGGTCGCTGAAAGGGGTTCCACCTTCTGTTTCTTTCGCTTAGTATTGTTGAAGTGTTGATAATCAACAAATGCCGAATGGATAGGCATAACCTTTGTTTTATGCCTCGCAGCTTCATTTATCACATGGTGGTGGTTTGTGATTCTCCATGGTGCATTGCATATCACCTGAAAAAACAAAACATTTCGGCAAATTTCATGTCAGTACTCTTAACAGTGGTTGAAAAAGTTAAGCTTTTCATATGTGGTATTGTATGATAGTGAATACAAAAGTAAAAGCAATGAGAATGGACATCCTCTCCGACTTAATTGCCTCCATTCCAGATCCAAGAAAACACAGGGTCATTCTAGATAATTATTCCGCTCTGATGTAAGTGCCTTGCAAGGTGATTACCATTCAGAACTTTAACTGCCAGGGGGAAAAACAGTTCAACTCATGGTAATTTTGAAAAAAAAAATATTTTATCACAAAAATCCGCGTCCATAACTCAAAGACCTATTCCATATTCCATATAACAGTATTAGCACCAAATTCAAACAGACAATCATAGTATACATAAACATAGGCTAGTTTCCTGCAAGAGAGAAGCGGTCAACAGTTTCCAATGATGCCCGCAAGACATCATGATGTTCCAAAAATATCAAATCCGTATCGCTGAGAAACTTTGAGTTGAGGCGCTTGGTAGCGTAGCCCTGTTTTATAAGTTTCTGCAACAATGTTTTGTGACGTTGATTAAAATCGTCACATTTAACACAGGATCTAGCAAATGCTACTAGGCGTGATATGTATACGCCATATTCAGGTCCCACTGGAATATTACTGTCCAGAAAGGGATAGTTTACGATGTCGAAATTGTAATCATCTCTTTTGTCATACAGTCGACTAGAGAGCCAACAGGGGTGCACAATTAGTACCCATTGGAATACCTATATGCTGTTGATATATTGTGTTGCCAAATTTCACATAGATATTTTTAATGAGAAATTCAAGCAACTCTATAAACAAAGGAACATCCCATGAATGATATCTCTTGTATGTAGTAGAGCTAAAGAATGCTTTATGGCTTCCGACATTAATATATCTACGATCAGTTTTCTTGAACACAAATACTATTAATGAACTTAGACGGTCAATAAGGTCCTGATGAGGGATTGTGGTATAGAGAGTCGAGAAATCCCATGTGGATACATGTCTATACGGTATGTGACCTTTAGCATCAAGTTCTTCTGTAAGACATTTTGAGTTTTTCAATATCCACATACATTCAACGCCAGAGTTCTTAGAAATAGTGGCGCAATACCTTGCCCAAAATGCTTTTACCTCCTGAAGGGCCCTCGTCAACAGGGTTGAAAGAAGCTTGGTGGTGCAGCTTCTAGAACCAGCTATGAATCTAGCTTTGTATGGTGATTTATGCATTTTGGGAGTCCAGTATACTTTTGGTATATCGTTATGTTTGGTTGGAAGACAAATACCTCTTTTCTTGAGAAACGTTTTGTGATTGTTAAATAAATCTTCCAGAGTAAATGCAGTCTGATAGTAAGTAGAAACATTTGATGACGATATGTTTACACTCAATTCTTCAACCAGCACCTGGTAATAGTAATATTTACATATGAATATTATATTATTTGGATCTTTGTCTGCTGGGACTATGACGAATTTACGCTGGAGATTTGCTAGAACTTCTTGCGAATTGGGGCTTCTCAGTACTTGTTTTGCTTGGGGAAGGGTACTTCTGTCAATATGGCGGATTGTTTCAAGGACCTTGCTCTTGGTGAGGTCCAGCCAATCATCGAGTACTGTAGGTTCAACTTTTTCTCGCTTAGACCAATCAATAACGTACTGTTCCAAAGCAGACAGGACTATCTTCTGGTCGGCCTTCAGATTTATATTTCTCGGCTCTCTATATTTAGGTCCCTTCAGGTCCAAACTTGCTAAAAAACTATGTTTAGCAAGCCTACAAAATTTCAGGGGCCTCCAGTCCAAACTGTGGGACAAATATAAGATTGTCAACTGTACAATGGAATTGGTGGTGAACAATTCAATTTTGACAAAAATGAATATTACATCTGATAAATAGGTGCAAATCTTGCTAAGTTTCAGGAACATCCAGTCAAAACTATAGCAGTAGTTGATTGTACAATTTATATGAGACAGACAGACACACAGACAGACGGACAGTAAAAAACGTAATGCCTCCGCCTAGCTACGAAGCACAACTCTCATTTAATAGATTGTCCTGCATCATTTACATTTTGCAAATGAAAATGGAAGTTTCATATGATAACCGGGCCTTTCATTTTTACGGGTTGTTTGTACCCTTTAACATAGAGTCAGCCCCGGCAAATGCAAGGTCTGGATAACCTCTGGAATTCGGCGATTTCAACTAAAAAGTTTAGGCGTTCAAATATTCAACGTTGCAGGACATATTCAACAGCATGAGGCAGCTCTGGATAAAAACACCAAAACAGATGTCATATTTGGATGCGTTGCCACTGGAAAGATACAACAGAAGATAAGGGAATACCTCAAGTCTGCAGCCCATGAAATATTAGAGATATGGGATTTTTTTAACAAATTCATATTTTTTACTTTTTCATAAAACTTTACAAAATTAAATCACAAACTTTAATCCTGGTGGGAAAATTAGTGCCAATTCCCATGCTTTATATTAGAAGCAATACTTGTACATGGCGAATGTACACAGCACAGATATACAGCTGGTATTGAAAATATATTATTTACATCACATGTAAGTAGCTTTAAAGGTGTATGCACAAGACAGAGAAACAGGGGAATCACAACTCTGATGCGAAAGTCTAGAAATACACACAACAATAATTTAGCATTGCTCCACCACCGTGATACTGCTCACCACTTGAGAGATAAATAATTATATACTAGAACAACTGTAAAAGGGAATACAAACCTGCAGAAAATATCTGCAGTCCGAGTCTTGGGGGAAGGTCAGCTCTCTTGCATGGAAGGAGTCCATAAGCTTGTTGTGCAGATGGAGGATAATCCATCTTTCACACCCGAACTACAAAATATAGTATCAAGAAAAACTCAACAAAAGCACGGAGGTGCTGTTATGAATTTGGTAAACAGTTGTGTTGCAGCAATATTTTGGAGATTAATTTCAATAGACTATGTGGTTGGTTTCTGAAACCTTCAGCCGTCACATATTCGGATATCAGAAAATGTAACCATGTACTGCTATGTTTTTTGTTTGTATTTATATCTTCTATGGAGACGAGGCAAATACTGCTGGTGAGTCAGTATGGAAACACATATGTTCCTGTGTCACAGTTATCTTATATGAGGAAGAAATTTAGAACTGATATCAGCAAAGTAGTCCTGGAATTCCATATCCACACTATCAAGGTGCAGGTATTCTAGGAAATAGCACAGATATTCAACTATGTTTTATTGAAAGATGAAAATCAAGTATTTTGATACCTGGATGTTTTGTGGACTGCATATTTTCTTTTTCTCGCCATCAGAAGGTCAAAAGCATTTATCCTTGCTGTGGGTTCCTCTATCACGTCAGTTACCCGAATTCAAGTGCAGGAAATATTCAATCTTTTAATTCCTGAATCATATAGTCCAGCAACACAACATGATAAATGAACCTGGATTTTATCCCTGTTAGGTCTGCTGATGAAGTGCGAATTATGTCATTTGTATCCAAGTCAGCTGTTTCATGGACATCCTCAAACACAGCTTTCACCGTGTCATTTTTCCAAACGAGTTCGATTGGCTGTTTTACAATGACATGCCTACATTCTTCAAACGTGTGACACAGAAGGACAGTGCCACCTGAAACAATATAAAAATACAATATCATTCGAGGAGAGAGAGAGAGAATTAAGGTATAACGTCGCGTCCAGCAATATTTCAGCTATATAGCGACGATCAAACAAAATTTCAAGTATTCAAGTTAATAACTTAGTAATCCAACACATTAAAACATACACACATTGAAACTTATGCAACAAACCGATTTCTCTCAAATAACCCAAGATACAGTCCTCTTTTACCCGACTAAGATCTTCTAAAGTAGCTGCTCGATAACAAGAATCTCTTAAAAATCTTAAAATCTATACAGTCGACAAGAATATGTTTCACTGTGAGACGTTCGTCGCATAAAAGGTGGTGATATTTAATAGTATGGTGCTGTTTTGCGATATTAAAAGTGCACCACACAGCATATATACTCTGGATACATGACCACAATATGACGTGTAAATATCAGGTTCAACGTAATTATGACAGAAGTATGTTGCTGTTTAACCCCAGACAACTTGTAAACACAAAAAGTACACTACTTATCGATTAAGTTTTGACAAAGTATTTAAGACTGATCTTTATTGCTCCAGACAGAACCATGTTTGTTGTTGTTATCGTTTAGAAGATTTTGCCAAGATTTTGCCAAGGTGTTGAAAAGAGTCACTGCATTGACCACCATCAGAAAACTGTAACAAAAAAGTCATTTGTGAATCACATAAAAAGCTGGTCTGGAGGTTGAGCTAGATTGATGGACTAGATATCTCTGGTAGATGATTTATATATTCCACACACGCTAAATATAAGTGCCAAAGAGCTTAGTCTAAATTGTGGATTACTACCCGGACTAAAATGTGGATTAAAGAATAAAATATTGAAAATTTGATTGAAAATGTCGTCGTAACGGGGAAGACAGCACAATCTTCCAACATACACACGACAAAAAGAGTGAAAAATCTTGATATTTCACAAAAGAAGAAAACAGCCAGCTGTGTAATCTTCATCTCGGGATATAATGAGTGCACTGATTCAAAATTTTACCATAATAATTGTATTTGAATTTTGGGGGAAAATATTCCCCAATATACTACATTTCTGCAGAATTACCTTAAATGTACCTTGTCTATGGGATTCGATTTCTTGCATACAGTTCATACGGAAAATCTCGAATTGAATGAAAATATTGGTATACATGTGTTACGTGTACATGTGCCTCCTGCCTTAAGCACGCCTTATGGACATACTAATTTCACCTAGAACTCAGACTGCGCCTTATTTGCGCCTTCCAGACATGGCAAATGCAACCCAAAATTCAGACTGCACCTTATTTGCGCATTCCGGACAAAGTCTGGGTCTACTGAACCATATTTGTACCTTTTCAGAAGAAATTAATATTCAGACTGACCTCTAGTTTCTACCACTGAAGTTTCTGCCGAAATTCAACTCCGGACTCATTGTTAAATGCTGTTGCGTCCATATATTCAAACTGCACCTTATTTTCCCGGCTGGGTTGACCTAGATAAACATTTTCCTTGTATAGATTGGTGGCGCTGCATCAGGTGGAGCGTTATCATACGGCGAATTTAAGTATTCGAAATCACTGCGTTAATATATAACGCGGGCTATTTGTAAAACTGTTTACAACTGTTTTTCTATTTGTTTATTCGAATTAATCTTTTCTATGGCTCCCTAGGTGGGTGTCTATAACATTTTTTTCTCTAGTGCTATGGCGAACAAACTGTTCGACAGACCATGGAGTCAAAATCTTTTAGGACTGAATGCTGCTAAGCCGATTGATATTTGGCGTGCTTTAGACGAGTCTGTCGGATCAGGGACGAAAGTCCTTCATGGATTAGTGCAGGTGGCAATGGATCTCTGGATTGTGACACTGCGAAATAAACAGACGAAAGATGTTCTTCTCTCAAACGCTATCTTGGATTTTCAAGAGCAGTGTGGTCGCTTTGAGGAGATTGCACCCACGAAAGTACTTGTCAAAATAAAATGTCCTGTGTAGATGCCACACATATTCATTATACATATTTTTGAGAAAGTTCATGACATTTCTGACGAGTACTATACTTTTGACCGAGATTTGAAAACTGGGAATACGAAGGTGTGGATGTCTGACATCAAAACCACTCTTCATTCTACAGTTATGTTTGAAGATCTTAGACTTCCTGTTTGGTATAAAGGTCAGGTTAAGACCTGTTACACCTGCGGAGATGAAAATCACATGTATTGGGATTGTCCATTTAAGGGTAAATGCCTGAGTTGTGGTCAGCCTGGACGCATAAAGCGGGAATGTAAAACTCCTGAAAAAAACAGAAAATCCGACTGACAGAAATAACCAAACTGCTTCACAATATGAAACTGGTATTCAGTCCAATACAGGGAATAGGTCTCCCGTTATGGAGAAGTCCGCCGTTGTGGAGAACTGTCAGAATGAACGCACAGCCGGTCGAGCAGCCTGAAAGCGTTGGTGATAGCATTTGGTCAATTGTAGGACCGGATGGCAAGACATCCAAGAGGAATTCTAGGCTTAGTCAAAGGAAAAAGAAAAAGAGCATGGAGTAAGCGAAAAAATGTATCCAAGAGCTCAAACAGATTTTCAGCTCTCTCTAATCAGGGAGATGTTGATAATTCCATTGATATTCGTGGTCCACTCACCAAGAGGAATAAAGTGGGCGAAAGTCTAAAGAAAATGAGTCTCTGAGGATTGTAGTTTCAAAAACAGTACAAACTCGTGATTCTTTGTCCAAAGTAGAGAACGACGGTGTTGACAACGACAATCAAATGCTCAAATGCTACTATACTCGATGTAAACGACAGTCGTAGTGAACATACACCTGTGCATTCTGGTGATAACTTGAACTTTACCCCAGATGCTGATGTGGAAACTGAGCTCACCAAAGATGATGTTAGAATGAGCTACCCTTAGTAGATGAAAAGGGAGGTGAAGATGAAGATAGTAGCTGTACACCTGTGTATTCTTGTGTTAACTTGAACTTCACCCCAGATGCTGAGGTGATTACTGAGATCACCAAAGATGATGCTAGAAGTGAGCTACCCTGAATAGATGAAAAAGGAGGTGAAGATGAAGATATTAGTTCTACACCTGTGCAATCTGGTGGTAAATTGGACTTCACACCAGATACTTATGTGATTACTGAGCTCACCAAAGATGATGCTAGAAATGTACTACCCTCAGTAGATGAAGACGGAGGTAAAGATGAAGATATTAGTTCTATTTCCGAAATAGATACACCTATGAACTTAACTCCTGATGATGATGTGATTGACGAATTCACTTGTGATGAAACTAGCAATGAGCTACTCATGGAAGATGGAAAACAAGGTGAAAAGGAATAGGATAACTCCGTTCTCGGCACGGATACACATATGAACTGAGATAATGACGTGGTTGCTTAGCACATAGATAGATCTTGTGATAATGAGCGACCCGGAAAAACCTCCTTAAACTAAAGGTCGAAAGACGAAATGTGAGCTGAAGAGAGAACAAGATATTTATGGCAATAAAGACAAAGATATGCAACATTTGCGAGAAGACCAGAAAAAGATCAGAAAAGCCAGAGAAGGCCCATGATGGCCAAGTCGACACTCTATTTCTAGTATGTGTGGCCTTGTGTGTTATTTCTTCATATAGACTAACAATGACTCTAGGGTCTCCAATCCTCCTTCAATGAAACTGTAGAGGAGTTTGGCCAAATTTAAATGAGCTTCAGTTGCTAACTCAGGAATATGAACCCTCAGCTCTCTGTTCGAATGAAACTTTTCTCAAAGAAGCAAATAAAATAAATTTGAATTACGGCAATATAGACGTTATCATTCCTACGCTTTGCAAGAGCATGGAAAGGCTACAGGCGGCTCTTCAATACTTGTTAAAATGGGTGTTTTACATAGTCCTATTAATTTGATGGGGGATGCTAACAGTCGTATTAACTTTTGGGATAATGAAGAGAACTGCAAAGGAAAAATTCTTGAAGATTTTATATCAAATAATTCTTTGTGTATTTTTAATGATGGTTCTTATACACATGTGCCTCAGCTCATGAAACCTATTCAGCATTACATATCTCACTTTGCGACATTCCTATACTCGACGAATTTACTTGGTCTGTTCATGATCACCTTTGTGGAAGTGATCACCGTCCCACTGTTTTAAAAATTGTTCATTCATCTGATGACTCTCATTTTTAACAAGGTATAATTTTAAAAAAGCGAATTAGCTAGATTTTGAAAAATTTACAAAATTTACAAAATTTACAAAAATTACAAAATTTACAAAAATTACAAACGAACTCACTATCCTATACAGTTATTCTCAGATATGCTGATTGAAATTGCTAATCAAACGATTCCCACAGCCTCAGGAGTTGCACATATTAAAGGACCATGGTTTAACGATGACTGTAGAGATGCAAGAATACATGTAGGAAGAAAGCTGAACGGTGCTTCCGCCGACATCCTAATACTAAAAATTTGAAAGATCTCAGAATTACCAGAGCTAAAGCTCGTAGAACCATCGAACAGAACAAACGTGATTCTTGGAAAAATTATACTTTTAAGATCAAAACACATACCCCCATAACAAAACTCTGGAACATGATTCACAAAATTAAATGTAAAAGCTCCAGGTCCAGTGTTCATCATCTCAATGATGGAAATCAGGTGATAACCGACAGAGTGGAAATTGCAAACAAGTTACGCGAAACAATTACCAAAAATTTTTCGTCAAAATATTATATACCTAAATTTCAAAATTCCCAACAAAGAGTAGAGAAGAATGAAATAAAATTTTCCTCCAATAACCGTGAAGGCTGTAATGCTTCGTTTTCAATGAACGAACTTCATGCCTCTCTCGTGAAAGCAAACGATTCTGCTGCAGGCCCTGATAATATTCATTATCGACTTTTAAATCATCTACCGGAATCCCTATTACTAATATTTAACATACTTTCGGTGATAGAAACCATTCCATCATCATGGCATAACGCCATTGTTTTACCAGTCCCAACACCTGGCCGTAATCATACAGACCCCGGTAATTATCGTCCGATTTCACTGCCTAGCTCTGTCTGTGAACCAATGGAACGCATGATAAATGATCGCCCTTTTCGTACCTGGAAACTGAAAAGAAACTTACTGATATTCAAGATGGTTTCCGTAAAAGTAGAACTGCCATTGACCATTTAGTTAGATTAGATTCCTATGTCAAGAATGCTTTCGCAAAAAATGAACATGTGGTTTCTATTTTTTTTATTTAGAAAAAGCCTATGATACTACTTGGAAATACGGGATTTCAAAATCCTTCATACTATGGGATTGAAGGGTTTACCCATTATTATTTCCAACTTTCTGAATGATAAACAATTTCAAGTTCGGTTGGGTTCAACCATGTCTGATCATTTCGACCATGATCAAGGTGTCCCACAAGGTAGAATTTTGTCTACCTCTCTGTTTAGTATCAAGATCAACAGCCTAGCTGCAGTTTTGAATAAATTAGTTGATGGTTCACTCTTTGTAGATGATTTCAGCATAGTGGAAAAAGTATACATAATATTGAGAGAACATTGCAACTTTGTTTAAATAGAATTCAGAAATGGTGTCTAGAAAATGGATTCAAATTCTCCAGAGCAAAGACAAATTGTATACACTTTTATAGAAAGTATTTCCAGCACAAAGATCCAGTACATACATCAGATGGAACTGAAATCAAGGTAGCAAAAGAAGTCAAATTCTTGAGAATATTGTTCGATCATCGATTAACGTTCGTACTGCATATAAATTGCTTGAAAGCTAAGCGCACAAAAGCTCTTGATTTGTTGAAGGTAGTTGCCAGCTATAAGTTGGGAGATCAGCAGACGCTTTTCCATTTATATCGATCACTTATTCGTTCTAAGCTTGATTATGGCTGTTAACAACGGTGCAAGCAAGTCAATCTTGGCAAATCTACATCCTGATCTCCATCAAGGACAAAGACTTTGCATCGGAGCGCTCAGAACGTCGCATAAGAAAAGCTTATATTACAACACATATAAGGGAAGTGGGAAGAGGTGCAGCAGATGAATGTCGAAGGAGATAATCTTCGAAGAATTAAACTAGCACTGCAATATATCACAAAATTGCGATCAAATCGCTCAAATCCTGCATATAACTGTGTTTTCAACCCTCAATACGTAGATTCGTATTTAAAGAAACCCTCCATTATTCCACCTCTTGGAATTCGTATGAAACCACACATTGTAGCAGCTGGTATTAAGCTTAGTCAAATTTGTCTAACAAGCTCTTACCAGTTTTACCATGGCAGTTAGCCAGACCAGAAGTAGATATTACAATGACGAAATATAAAAAGGCAGACACGAGCCATCTTGTGTATACGAAAGAATTTGGTCTATTGAGAGAAAAATACAGATCGCATCAAGCTATTTATACAGATGGTTCTAAAGATGGTGAGAATAGCGTGTGCTACTATCTTTAGTTCCGAAACTAAAACAGGTCGACTTCCAGGTAAAAGTTCGATTTTCACTGCCGAAGCCGAAGCTCTACTGTTAACTTTAGAAGGTATTGGGTCTACTGAAGGAGGAAAATATGTCATATTCGCAGATTCACTGGCATGCCTTTAAGCGATTGAGAGCTGAACTTCACCTCACCCCACCATTTTGAACATTCTACAATTTTATGATCGTAGATTGAGTTTGTGTTTTGTTGGTTGCCTAGCCACGTTGGCATCAAAGGAAATACTGAAGCTGATGAAATGCCTATGGCTTCCCTAGATAATGATATTGAACCTGTTGCAATCCCATGTAGCGATTTCTAAAAACTGCAGAATATATTCATCTGAGTTGCCAGAAACATTTCGATCAAGCCAAGATCAGGCGATGTAGAATCGGCCATACACGATTAACTCGCCAACATTTATTTAAGAAAGAACCAGTCCCAAGGTGTATTCCATGCCACGAAGATCTCACAGTGAAACATATTCTGATCGACTGAATAGATTTTAAGATTTTAAGAGATTCTTTTTATCAAGCAGCTACTTTAGAAGATCTTCTTATTCGGGTAAAAGAAGTCTGTGTTTTAGGCTATTTAAAAGAAATGGGGTTGTTGCCTAAGTTTTTATGTATGTGCATGTCTTTTGGTATGTTGTGTTGATTACTTCTGGATTGTTGGGTTGTTGACTTGTTTTTGTTAAAATACTTGTTTGATCGTCGCTGTATAGCTGAAATATTGCTGAATGCGACATTAAACCTCTCTGGAGTATATCATACATCAATCAGGTCATAAAATAAACAAGGAGTGAGTGAGTGAGTGAGTGACTGGGTGAATATGATTTAACGTCGCTGTCAACACTATTTCAGTCATATATCACGACGTTTGGTTCCTTTCTTTTCACACCCGGGAACCCCACGGGTGCCACAGTTAGTTGCCTCTCAAACATATCCGTAGCCTGTGTGTGTGGACTTTGGAATAGGCGTTTGGGAGTCGACGCAGGGGGAGATAAAGGCATAGATCGCAAATGGTTTTCCATCTCTTCTTGTAAAGAGCTTTCAGATCTTCGTCACCAGAACTTATCACGACTCCGACATGGTTACCATTCAAAATATGTCCTCATCTTCATGAGCGTATTTCTTAAATCGGGAACGTTTCCCATGTTTATACTCATTGAATGGCTCAGTAGGCCTAGTGTGGTTCCCAGTAGGGAAGCAATGTGCAATGAGAAGTGAATGGGGTTCGTTCGCACCCACCGATTCCCTGCCCCCGTACATTTTCTCCGGTAGAGAATCAAGACAGGCACTCTCTGTAATACACCTTACACTTGCATTACCCAATTTCCCGTGCCAAACCTCATCAGGAGTCGTTCTTGATCATTCGTGGTAGACTAATTTGCCACAGAATATACCAGAGGATCAGTTGGACATTTTTACCTGTATATGGCGAGATTCTGCTGGTGGACGTTTCGTCCCCGAGGCCCGTCCCCTGTACAGATCTTTTGGTCTTTGATATATGTTGGCATTGTGGGAAGTTGATGCTGGGTCGACATCGGGCCTTACAGACTAGTCTTTTGTGTTAAATGCCGTCATTTTCATCTGACGACGATACAGCTCACCAATCCCCAGTGTACGAGTTGCCACAGCGACACAGCTCACCAATTACAAATATACGAGTTGTCAGAGCATTTCCATTATAGCTCTCTAGAATTGTATCTAATACCGCTTATGCCGGTACTAGGGGCCGTGTGGTCATGTCATCCAAGTTGCCACACGAACAGGTACAATAAAAGCGTACCTGAGATACAACACATATCACGAATCGTTAGAATAGGTTAACCAGAAGACTATACTGTGAAGTCATGTGGCTCTGTCAGTATGTCGGCACCTCTTCCCACTTCCCTAATATGCGTTGTAATAACTTGTTTGCGACATATTTCACTACCAGTGACGATTGTAAAACGAACATCGGGGAACGTCTATCCGTGCATGTTTGACACTCGAAGTCCTCTCACATGGTGGGGATTTTGGGTTTAATCAAATACCTGTACTATACCTATACTATATACCCATTCTCCATCCCCGTCGCTCTGCTGAATAATATAATATCAAAGTGTCGAATGTCTGATGGCGTCGCAGATCGTGTTATCGAAATGTATTTTTTTCTCTGTCGATTATTTGTCCCATGCAGAGAACATCTATGTGAATTATAATAGCGGACTTTGTCTCGTACGTCGATTGCCACCACAAAATCAGTAAGAAATTTCATATATTATCTTCGCTGTATATTGAAATTGTCATTTCTATATCCGATGGGGCCTTTCTCTATGCTGCGTTCGCACGGAGTACATAAAAACGCCCCAACGGAGCTAGTCATTTCTGTGCAATTATTATTAAATTATCATCAGTGGCACTCCGGTAATTTGGACAGAAACAATTAACAAAACAAATATATAGATATTTCCGAGAGACTTAAAAAAAACTGAGACTAACACAAAAAATCGACATTTTGCATTTTTATAACAATTCGTCCTTCGGCATTTCTTAAAAGTATTACTTCCAGAAATCTCTCAAGTTTTTTATGAACGAATATGCTACATACTATAGTCTGTCATCCTCGAAAACTACATTGCATATTGTTGCTATGACGTAAAATCCCTTGTGATAAACGCTAATTGATAAAAAAGGTCAAAATAGCACTGATTTGAGATTTTTATATCGCCATTGAAGATACCATGATAGATCATGATCATGATTACAAGCGTCTGATCCGACATTCATTATTCAGCCGTCGCCCATTAAAGAATATCCGCGTCAATACAAAGACCTATTCCATATAACAGCATTAGCAACACATTCAAAAAGAGGAACATGATGACCATTTCACGGTCGACAAACTTTATGATCAACGTGAAATCGGCCATGGTGTCTACTACCTCCCACCCTCTATCAGACCAAGAAAGAAAACCGCTTCAAAATATGTCTTATAAACCTTGATTGAGTGGTTCAGTGTTCTCCACACCAATAAGGCCAGTCTCCAAACATGTCGTATTATGGCGGCGAACATATCGATCCTTAGGAAAGATTTAATTTGTGATACCACCCTGTTATCTACAAATCACGCCGAGACAGCCACAGTTCCTTCAAGCTGTGGCTGAAAGAATAGTGCAAATATTAGCAGAAATATGTTGACTCGAGGATTTATATACGGGCACGTTTTAATAACAATTCACAGATTGACACATTCCGATATTTGTTTCTTTATTAACTCACATTTGGACGATTTACCTTTTATCACTCGGTATAAAGAGATAAGGCACGCATAGGGTTAGGTCACATATCTTTATGGACAAGTTAATTGCAGTATCCCCCTTGTCAGCGCGAGAGTAGGGTCTATCTTATACTCAGACTTCTAACACCTTTCTCTCAGGTACTCAGTCGGATTTGACGTAGACCTCCAGTCAACTGGAGTACTAGACTGATTTATGAGGAGAGCAATAGAACAGGTGGGCTGTTCCCGACTTCCAATCAACATGACCAAAGTAGGCTATATTATTCATACCTGACATGTACGAGATTAAGACAAATCTCGCATTCGGTATTGAATACAGACCGACAAGGCATTCGTACATATGCTCAGAACTGGAAGAGATAATGTAGTCGTGTTAATTTGGCGTGTCTCTCTAGATCAGGCACATTGCCACTTGTCAATCATCGACCGATTCAGTTACCAAATAGTGCATACTTCTGACACTGTCCGTACGTTCTAGAAGGAAAACATTTTTATATAATCGTGAGATTATAGCAACCACAAACATTTTGTTCAAGAAATAACACCGGTATCAAATAAAGCCATTGATACAACCCCACATGTCATTGAAGCAAAGAGTATATATCTTGTCAAAGGACAAACTTTTGCCATTATTTCAAGAAAAAAGTCAGCCATATAAACAAAATATTAAAATCGTGCAATCTCCTTCAACATTCAGCTAACTTTACAACACCACCCCTAAACTATAAACTAATATATTGCTGCGGTAGGAGTCACATCAAGGTTTTATTGTCTGTTAACCGGAACCGAAAAGGTTGGGGTGTGTAGTTCATCAACACAGGTGATAAGATGCTCTAAATGGCATCAGTCCACTAATAATTTTGTTACTTGTTATGTATTAGCATAAAAAATCACAAAAAATCAGAAAACTCTCGAGGCATAAATCCACTTGGCATGACAATATTCACCTTGTGGGACATTAACTGTGAAAGTCTTGACAGGAGTTGACCATTGCAATTCAAATTCCCGCCACCGACAGCTGACCAGTGTTACCGAATGTCATTCAATTTGTAAACAAGGAGCCCCTCATTAATCATGTCACCATGCTTTTCCCAAAGTGGCCCAAATCAACACCAGGAAGTACAGTTTGAAGCCTCATCTGCAATTTGACATATCAGATGAATCAGAAATGCTGAAAAATCACAGCTCATAAAATCCACAAAGATCGGCTCTCAAATTTCTAAACAATGTAGTTCGAGGGCTCCGATCCGGAAGTGGTTAACTCCGGTCTGATGCCAAATGAATACGCCGCCATTTTGCAAGATATTTTTCTTTTGGAAATATAATTGGAAGCTCTATATTTCGTGAACTTTGCAACATAGAAAGGTGATTTGAGTGTCTAAACATGTGTTTTGTGGGTGAGATCTTCCAATGGGGATGTTCCTAAAACAGCGAGATGAGGTATTATTTTTAATATGGCGGTCCAATCTGTTGGGCTATTATTGCAGGTATTTTCAGATAATTATATAATTTTAGATAATTTCATAGCCTGTGCCTTCTCACTCACCAAACGCTATTTAGACAATATTCTTTCTGTGGATAATCGCTATGTAAATGACGCAGTGAAGGATATCCACCTCCACTTAACTCGTCGACTTTACGACAAAAAATATGATTACAATTTCGACATCGTAAACTATCTAGACAGTAGGAACCTGCATGTGGCGTATACATATCTCGACTAGTAGCATTTGCTAGATCTTGTGTGAGATATGACGATTTTAATCAACGTCACAAAACATTATTGAAGAAACTTGTACAACAGAGCTATATCATCAAGCGCCTCCACTCGAAGTTTCCCAAATTTGGTGACACATATCGCATGCTGATAGCAAAATACGAACGTAGCGTGCAAGATCTATGGCGGTACGTTTCGTAACTTGTGTCTAATTCCGCTTAACCCTGGGCTAGTGGACATATAGGAACGTATGTATTTCAAGATCATTATAGCGTTCATATGAACAGTCACAATCAAAGCGTGACTGAGATACATCATACTCTATAGATAATGACTTTACAACGTTTATGATATGGATTGATAATACTGATCAGCGATACGGATTTGATGTTTTTGGAACATCATGAGGTCTGGCTGACATTAATAGTTGGGCGGGAATAAAATTCCGATGGGCTGGCCTTTATGTCTTAATGTGCGATGGGTCGGATGGGTCTTTACCTGTTCCCTTTTGTTTCGTATTGGGATGACAATATTAATTGGAGTAGTTTGTTCTTCCAGCTGACAATAATTACTTTCAAATTTATTCCTGGGGTTTGTTTGACAGGTGCTTGCGTTTGGTATACTCTATCTTGTCTTCGCACGGTGAGCTTTCGTTTTTAAAGTGTAGAGCTTTATTGTATCCACTAATACTGAAGTCTCCTTTGAGATAGTTATATAGTCACTCCGGTCATTTCCCAAGATCGTTATTTGTTCGATTTTTCTGAAATCTGGTTCCAGATTGCTATCGCTACTGTTTGATGCGAAAGTTTCAGTGGGATTTTCTAGCTTTTCTAAATTGTTTTTGTTTAGTACGTGAATTGCGTTAGTTAACTTTCCGTTTATGTTTTTAATTTATTCCATACCTTTAAAATTTGATTACCCATCTGGGGTGTTGCAAAGCTCTTCCCAGCATCTTAATTTACTTTCTTGGACGCTTTTCTCGGTTATCCGTTTCAGTTCCTCTCTGAGTGCTTTTTTGCCTCGATATTGTTTCCACACTCATGGTTCCGTCAGTATACTGGATTTTTGTTGGGGCGTTTATTCGTAACTGGAATAGGTTTTTGTATTACACTGCACCAGAATAATTGTCTATGCTAGGCACTGTGGTGAGTTGTTATTTAAGGAAGCTATTGCCATAAAGGAAAAAAGTCCTGACCTCAATCATGGTTTGAAAGCATCTAAAGAATTAATTGTGTTCAAATGAGTTCAAGTCATTGTTTATAGAATCCTTGTATCAACCATAGCTGGATATCATGTAAAGAATTGTGTTCAGGTTAATTGTTTTGTATCACTATTCATTGTATAAAGAACCTTCAGCCTGGGAGATGAACTGTTTTATTCACCCTGTATATATACTCTTGAACGACTGCTATCTGTATATTCCTGACGATGGTATAACCTGTACCGAAATATAGAATATCAAAATGACTTCACTTTGAGGAATTACTTTCATAGTAGTTTTTTGTATTATGTTCAGCAGTTTGCTAGTAATATTTCCATTAAAGGTATCAATATTATTACTGAATATATCGTCATGTATTAGGCCAATGCAATAACTTTGGAAGCTTTTCCAGTATACTTTGAAGCATTGGGGGCGCGTCTGTCTTTCGGGAATCTGGTTTAATGTTGAAGTTTAGAGTACCGAAGTGGTGGTCATCTAGCGAATCAGATAAACTTCACATTCAGAATAAACTGCTGGTTCAAGGGAGACTATCGTTACACTACTTGCAGTGAGTTTACCTATCCTCATATCTATTCGCGTCCCTTGTCCAGTGTTACGTAATGCGAGGTTAATTTCATCGAACTAATTTTCTATTAATTAACCCTAAAGTGGTACAGTTATCTTCCCAGATTGGGTTGTGGCTGTTGTAATGACCGCAGATTATTGTTAAGTACTTTTTGTGAATTTCTTTAGAGTGCAAGGGATGCACATATTACAAGCCATCTGTTCCGTCATTCATTATTCAGCTGCGTCCATAATCCAAAGAGCTATTTTGTATAACAGCATTAGCACCAAATAACAGAAAAACAACAATCCTAGTATACAAAAACATAGGCTAGGTTCATGCAAGAGAGACGCGATCAACAGTTTTCAATGATGCCGACAAGACATCAAGATGCTCCAAAATATCAAATCCGTATCGCTGATCAGTATCCTTAATGGATATGATTTTCTTTAAAAGTCGTTATCTACGTAATAATGTATCTCAGTCACGCTATGATTGTGACTGTTCATATGAACATCCTGAGGACGTTGAAGTACAGGAGTTCACACTGTCACTGGCCCCTAGATTCAAAATATGTATAGGTTTATTATAACAGAACACACGTATGGATTTCCATTCAAGTTAAGCACTTTCATTTATGTTATCTATTTATAGTTCGATGAGATTTCCTCCCTTTGGGCAGTTTAGTTATACCCCTTTATTTCAAATTCAGTCTTTCGTGTGTTATAATGAAGATTTTCTGTATACTTATGATATCAGGGGTTCTTTCACTTGTTCATATTTTGTGAATTTAATTTTAAATTGATTAAAATTCATTGTCAGGTGTATGTTGAAAATTAATTGCCTATGTCAACATTTGTATGGTAACCTTTTCTTTTTTGTATGGTAATGTATTTTGCAGCAGCTTATTCAATGTTGTGTATAATTTACACTGACCAAAATTTCTTGTCAGTATTTAACATTTGTTCAATTCCAGGAACTAATTTACCGCATGCCATTATCTTCAGACATACGCTTTTATGAATTTTCGAAAATACCCTGTAACAACATCAACACTCGGTTCACTAAGGCCAGAAACGAAATATGGAATTCTGATTATGAAAACGACGGCATTTTGGAAAATATCGGCGAATGCTACTCTTGAACTCTTTAGACTGCCGCCACACGGTTTCATGAACCCAACTCCCCAACAGTTAAATTAATGTATAATGACGAACGCGGTATTTCCGGCTCCGATACCCCTCTCTTCTATTTGTTCGTATATATTTAACCCAGAATCGACTGCCATTTATTCACTTAAAATGTTCACCCCAGAAAAAGCGGGAAATCGTGGCTGTTGAAAAGTTGCTCCCATCCTAGGCATACGCGAACCCAGCTACCAATCCGTATATGCCCGTTTGACAAGTACTCCTCTGGTATTTGTGTTGAAAATGCTTTGATTTCAATTATAGTTTCGGGAAGGTCGTCTTTCAATGAATTCAGTTGAAGTTGATGTAGGGGTAGGGACCACAGGCACGGGGGAAAATATATTTCAAATAGAAACAAAATCTCGCATGAACAATTTAATCTTGGTGTACTTCATGTACAGCCTCATAGTCAAACAACTTTGCAACATTTTACTCGAATGAGATGAAACGGCAATCATCGTAATTTAATATAAATAAAAAGAAAGAGAAAAATAGTTCAATAGAAAAAGAACGAACCGTGTGAACCCCATTTTAATTCGCATGTAGGTGAAAAGAGTGACTCACATGTTGCCTGGAAATTTCAGAAAAACTTTATGGATATATTTCTCCATTTGACCGTCATTCTTGTTGTTAATTGGTGCAGCGGGACCTCTATACAAATGAGCATCTACATCAGAACGACATATAATGACCCTGTGTTTTTATTTAATTTTTGTAAAGTGCGTAACGGGAATAATTTATATAAAAAGTCTAAAAAGAAATTTTTTATGATTGAAAGAGAGGACCGTAAAGCAGGTTTGTTTCCCAGAAATGCTTAGAAACGAAGATATTTTCTCCGTCCTCTCAGAATCTAAGAAGAACTATCGCCTCACCTGTGCGCTTGGAATTTCTGAGGCGATTCGGTCGCAGTTTGCATGCAGAGATACGTGTGTTCAGCTTCTCCGGAGCCATGATTCCATAGGACTCTCAGGCTTATACAAATCTAGCGAAACGAATCGCGTACGTATGGTATACAGAAAGTGAGACGGTCGTCTAACATTTCGTGAATGAAAAGTAACTGCATGGCTGCACCGTTCATGATTAAAGGGAGATGACAATGCCTATGCCAAAGAATGTTCCATCTTGTCTGGAGTTTCCTCCCTTATACTGTTTCCCGAAAAAGCGTATGGAAAATCTCGATCTCTATTGGCTAAATCGGTAGGCAGAGTTGAGACACGTTTTTCAGTAACAGTGAATATGGAATTCAAATTTTAATTTATGAAAACTAAGTTCGTGGAGAAAACTTAGTTCGTGGAGATTATATCCCTATTCATCATTTAATTAAAAGATACAAAAGATGGGCGTAAACAGTATGAACGTCATTGCGAAATAGATATCTTAATGTCAATCAAGGAACAATAGAGTGGGAACAATAGAGTGGTCATTCTCCAACGACCAAATGTCCTAATTACGAACGTTCAATTCTGACAGCAGGTTCCAAATAAACACATTAACTACATTCTGTGAGCGACATTGTAGAAGTTAGAAACTAGCAACCAAACAAATTATTATGGATAACAACTTTTTTTTTTATTAGCTGGTGATGTTCCAGTGTAGTTAATAATATATTTGCCAAGAACTCCAATGTTGACATATGTATACGCCATATGCAGGTCCCACTGGAATATTATTGTTCAGATAGGAATAATTTACGACGTCTAAATTGTAACGATGTAGAAATTCTATCTCTTTTGTCGTAAAGTCGATGAGAGAGAAGACCCGCCTCATATTTGTAGAGACATATTTACCGTTAGGGTCATCTGTAGTTTCCTTCAAATCCAGTGAAGGTGGATATATATTCTTCATTGCATCATTTATATAGCGATTATCAACGGCGAGAAGCTCGTTTATATAGCGTTTGATGAATGAGAAGGAAAGGGCTTTGGAAGGATTGGTTTTTGAAAGCACATGTATATAGATACAGTCGTATTCATAAGTGAACGGATATAGGTCAGCCAAAAGGGGTGCACAATTAATAGCCATTGGAAAACCTACATGCTGTTGATATATTGTTTTGACAAATATCACATAAATAATGTTAATTAAAAATTCAAGCAACTCTATATACAAAGAAACATCCCATGAATGATATCCCTTGTACGTATTAAAACCGCATAAGGCAATACAAACTTGGTAGGCCAGTTTTGTAATTTTGTAGTGAATTAAGAAATAGTTATCTGATTTGAAATAAAATGATTTTAGGCACTTCTACGTTAAGAAAACAGAAATATGCATGAAAACAACGAAAACGATTTTTTTGGTAACAACACGTCCGACAGTTTGATTTTACCCATGATCATTTACTCATGGGCTATGTAAATGAGTTAAAAAATTACCCCAATATGGTAAAATACAAAGTGACAAATTATTAACCTTCCCCAATCGGGCCAGGTATAGTTCAGGAATATTTTTGTAGAAACACTGCGTTGCTGCATCCATACTGTATAATCAAAAACACGAAGCCGCATGGCTCAGCATTATAACCTGTCTCTACAATTATTCAAGGCTTTGGGGGTGCTGATGTAATTGAATTCTGTCATACCGCCAGAGAAAACCACAGTTTCTTCCAAAGAGCGTGGAGAAAAATAGGATATGGAAAACCAACCTTCTCTTCTGTGTCACCGTCTTGACCCCCCCCCCACACACACACACTGATGTGAGTTTCTTCTCTGTGGTATATGGCACAAAAGCTCCTATATAAACACGATACACAATGCGATCAGTGATATTTCGATTTTATTGTTGGCCCTATATGGGAACCCGATTTATTGATATCCCGAACAGACCCGACAAATGCCAATATTTGGCATATCTCTATCAACGCTTCATATTGGGGATCTAGTTTGATAGACCAAGCAATAAATCATCTTCCCGATATCAAAATTGTAAAGTATGACGCCATACTCACGAAGAAAAAAACGTCATAATCACACCAGTATGAAAACGGATGTGCAATTGGTGATTGCTTTGAGGTGACACAAATAAGTACAGAGAAGAATTTGTTGGCGCCTTATCTTCGATTTATTGCATTACAATTTATGGTTACCGGAATGTAGTTTGGACAATCGACGATGGAGGTGAAGTGACGCCAGAATTCAAACAAATACCTTGTTTCTAGACCGGTATATTAATTCTGTCGTAAGATTGTAGTTGTTTATTTCGAATATACAAAACTTCGCACGTCTGTTTCTGCCGCTGAATTTGTATGATGATCTTGCCTATACCAAACAACAAATGCTCAGTCTATATGTTGTTGTTGTTGGCAGTGTTCATATCGTGTACTACAGTATTAAGCCAGGTGTCCATGCGAGATAAGGGGCCTAGAATGCGCTCCCGTTCGCCACCTCGAGCTGACAAATATCTGAACCTGTGGTCTTCAAGAGCAGGGTACATGGGTTAGCCCAGGTGTGGCAGGCCGAAGATTCGTGTGGGCATAACGTAGCTACAGCGATTATGCTGTGAGCGGAGTAGCCCGAAAACATCGGCTAAGGGGTCTATTTTTTTTTTTTTTTTATTGTTGTTGCTGACCCCTTTAGCCCGAATCACATATACAGACCGAAAAGGAAAAAAATAAATAAGAAGTCAGTTGCTCGAGATCTTCAACTGCACACGGCGTGGGGAATTGAGACAAAGGCACGAAAAACATTTTATCGAATAAATAATATGATTTGGCATCTCCAGAACTTTGATAATCAACTGATGACTCATTCCGTTAGACGAAATCTTCTTCCAAACTCTAATTTTGTCATCTAACTCGTCAAGTTGCCGCCATTTTCAGTCTCGTTGAGAGAACGAGATTTCCAACGCGATTGGCCTTTCTGACCACGTGACTCGTCCATTTCACCATAGTCAGATCAGAAAGGTCACGATACTAGTGCGCACGCGCGGCCAAGTCTCGTTGAGCTGTAATCTGAGGAAATGGCGGTAAACATCGAAATCGAGCGTTTATTGTGTTTTCTTCGTCGTCACTAATTTTTTGGAGTCCCAAACAGTCATTAGAAATGGTACATGGTGAAAGAAGCTCAGGTCGGTCAAACTGTATCAAATTGGCATATTTTTTCTCTCCCGTTTCGTTATTTTCGTCAGCGAAAAGTTGCTCTTCGCGAGACGAATTTTTTTCTCCAAAATTTAACCCACCCTCGATCTGGGCTGTGATAGGAATGCCACGCCCCCTTACCCTAAATTTACCTATCACAGCCAGAGTTTCTGGGTTATGAGCGGAGGTGATACTAATATTCCAGAAATATAGGGGGAGTAGGGCAACGTATAATCATTGGTGTATAATTGAAAGAATCAAAACGATAGATGTTATACACTAAAATAAAGCTCATGACTATGAGGCGCCGTTTGTGACAATATTGTCAACGACAAATATATAGAGTTAAAACCAAAATATAAAGTCGCCGTTTGTGACAATATTGTCAACGACAAATATATAGAGGTGAAACCAAAATATAAAGTCGCCGTTTGTGACAATATTGTCAAACACAAATATATAGTTAAAACCTTTGTAAATATATATAAAACGATATAAATAAGGCCTATATATAAAGTTATTTTTTTTAAATTTTTATAAATATTTTTTGAACATAAATAACGATAGGAAGTTAAGACGTTAAATTTAACGTAAATATAAAGTACACGAACTTGTAAAGTGTACATGTAAACCGGATATGCCCAAAGGAAGCTGCGCAATCGATGTGCGCGCGAGTAATACTGGTTAATCAAAACTGCAACTGGGTTCTGAAGCGAAACTATGACAGCGGTGAAAGCCACTCGCATGTCACAGATGTGTCGAATCAAACAATAAGATCACGTACCTGAACATATATCAGTTCACTGCCATAGTGATTTAGTAAAGGCCTATTCAATTTTCAACAATTACTGTTATCATTTACAATCGTACTTCAGAGTTATCACATCAATTAGATATAAATACATCTACTTATAAATCACCATAAGGTATCCTAGCCTGCAGCCAATATCACGGCCTGCCCCTTTGATGTTCAATCTGCGATTCCGTCGGCCAAGTCGCTGGTTGCTATTTGCCGCATAGAAACATCAACAGAAGTTGAAATAAAATGAAAATAACGATATATTAATTATGCGCAACACAAATATTAGGCAATTTGAAATCATACTGAATATGAGCATATTTCATTGACTAGAATATGACCATTCATAGCCTAGTTATAGGATTTGGAATTATATTGTCGTTTTGTATCATTTATCGTTTTTCGATAATTTCCGCATTTCCAAACAAGACAAAAATTAGCTGGGAATTTGGTATAAGTACAGCGAATGTGGAAACTAATGGCTCATGAGGAACCGGTTGCACAATGCTTGTATCATCAAACGTACCGTTCTCAAATTATGAAAGAACAATGGCACCTACTCTGGGAACCACCAGTGTGGATTGTACTGTTGCGTTCACCGTTCCTCGTTTTCATTAACGAGATCATTTATTATAGCATGATACGCTTACTTGATCTCAAACTTTTTAGGTTTTAAGTTAGTATAACGTAATTTGAATAAAATGAACTGTTGATATTCGTAAGCGGGAATTACTGGGTTCAATCCCTGGCCGGGTCATACCAAAGACTTGAAAAATGGAACTTGTTGCTTCCTCGCTCACGCTCAATATTGAGAGGATAGAACAAGGACTGGTTCGCTCGGTGTCAGTATAACGTGACTGAGTGGGGTGTCATGTCTGCCTACGGCATGATATTTCGGTGGGACAGCAGTATAAAATGTCAACATTAGATCTGCTCTGTTACAAGTAGGTATACCCCCGCCCCTTCCACTCCCCTCCCTTCCCTTCTCCGTCGTGATATAGCTGAAAAAATGTTGAAAGCGACGTTAAACCCTATTCACTCACTCGTCACCGTATATAATAGGGTTAACACCGATGCCCATCAAGAACCCATCGGGCCAGAAGTGCTCTTCAATACACACGTATTGAAGATCAATTAGCGATAAGCACGCAGGGGTAAAACGGCTTTGACTGATTCCTCAGTTACTAGTAACAGCTTCGAGGCAGCGCAAAAGTGAAAAAAGGCCAATGTAGTGTTCCTCATGAGCCATTAGTTTCCACATTCGCTGTACTTATACCAAATTCCCTGCTAATTTTTGTCTTGTTTGGAAATGCGGAAATTATCGAAAAACGATAAATGATACAAAACGACAATATAATTCCAAATCCTATAACTAGGCTATGAATGGTCATATTCTAGTCAATGAAATATGCTCATATTCAGTATGATTTCAAATTGCCTAATATTTGTGTTGCGCATAATTAATATATCGTTATTTTCATGTTTTATTTCAACTTCTGTTGATGTTTCTATGCGGCAAATAGCAACCAGCGACTTGGCCGACGGAATCGCAGATTGAACATCAAAGGGGCAGGCCGTGATATTGGCTGCAGGCTAGGATACCTTATGGTGATTTATAAGTAGATGTATTTATATCTAATTGATGTGATAACTCTGAAGTACGATTGTAAATGATAACAGTAATTGTTGAAAATTGGAATAGGCCTTTACTAAATCACTATGGCAGTGAACTGATATTGTTCAGGTACGTGATCTTATTGTTTGATTCGACACATCTGTGACATGCGAGTGGCTTTCACCGCTGTCATAGTTTCGCTTCAGAACCCAGTTCCAGTTTTGATTAACCAGTATTACTCGCGCGCACATCGATTGCGCAGCTTCCTTTGGTCATATCCGGTTTACATGTACACTTTACAAGTTCGTGTACTTTATATTTACGTTAAATTTAACGTCTTAACTTCCTATCGTTATTTATGTTCAAAAAATATTTATAAAAATTTAAAAAAAAATAACTTTATATATAGGCCCTATTTATATCGTTTTATATATATTTACAAAGGTTTTAACTATATATTTGTGTTTGACAATATTGTCACAAACGGCGACTTTATATTTTGGTTTCACCTCTATATATTTGTCGTTGACAATATTGTCACAAACGGCGACTTTATATTTTGGTTTTAACTCTATATATTTGTCGTTGACAATATTGTCACAAACGGCGCCTCATACATGCCTTCCACTAGAGAATAAAAATATGCCATTAAAATAAAAATTTCGACGTCACAATGACGTCATAATTACCCTATCTGTGCTGGGGGGGGGGGGAGATCTTGACTTCCACTAATCTATTTGGCCTATATACAGAATGGAAAGGAATTATTTGAACAGAAACTTTCGGAGATCAGACTTTATCCTACTGGGGTCATTTTAAATCATGTGTGCCGAATCCTAGTGGCACAGGATCATAAGTATGTCCAAAATATCACTCGAGAGGAGTACAGTCTTGAAAGAATTGCGTTTTCGTCCATATTTTAGCATTTGTTTTACCATAAAGCGCATGGAATTACAAGCGTCTGGTCCGTCATTCACAATTCAGCCGTCGTCCATTAAAGAATATCCGAGTCCGTAATCCAAAGACCTATTCCATATAACAGCATTAGCACCAAATTCAAAAAGACAATCATAGTATACATAAACATAGGCTAGGCTCTCCTGCAAGAGAGAAGCGGTCAACAGTTTTCAATGATGCCGGCAAGACATCATGATATTCCAAAAATATCAAATCCGTATCGCTGATCAGTATTCTTAATCCGTATGATACAAGCGTCTAGTCCGTCATTCATAATTCAGCCGTCGTCCATTAAAGAATATCCGCGTCCATAATTCAAAGACCTATTCCATATCCATATAACAGTATTAGCACCAAATTCAAAAAAGACAATCATAGTATACATAAACATAGGCTAGTTTCCTGCAAGGGAGAAGCGGTCAACAGTTTTCAATGATGCCGACAAGACATAATGATGTTCCAAAAATATAAAATCCGTATCGCTGATCTTGAAGTACATGGGTTCATACGGCCCCTAGCCCCGGGTTAAGCGGAATTAGACACAAGTTACGAAACGTAAAGCCATAGATCTTGCACACTACGTTCGTATTTTGCTATCAACATGCGATATGTATCGCCAAATTTGAGAAACTTTGAGTGGAGGCGCTTGGAGGAATAGCCCTGTTTTATAAGTTTCTTTAACAATGTTTTGTGACGTTGATTGAAATCGTCACAATTAACACAGGATCTAGCAAATGCTACTAGGGGAGATATGTATACGCCATATGCAGGTCCCACTGGAATATTACTGTCCAGAAAGGGATAGTTTACGATGTCGAAATTGTAATCATCTATTTTGTCATAAAGTCGACGAGAGAGAATGCCCGCTTCATTTTTGTAGAGATATAGATCTAAATATGATGTGCCTGTAGGACTATCTGTAGTTTCTTTCAAATCCAGTGAAGGTGGATATTCGTTGTAAAGTCGTCATCTAGAGTCATGGAATAAATTTAGTTTCTCTGGAATAATGCTTTTCTGTCGGAAGACATATCGACTGGAAAAATGGTTAGAAAATCGGCGTTATAATGGACCACAACAACCTAAGAAAGTGATGCCATGAGAGCAGCGAAAGTGGTTTGTTTTCATTTTCTGTTGAAGCTTTCAATCTTGCGTTTTTACGCGACAGATCTTATTAGTGTAACCGCACATTTATTGCAACTTGATTGGCTGATGTTTTATATTCAGAAGCATATGTACCATACATGTATCAAGCTCATTGTGGATCTTGTGCATGGAAATCGTTAAACTTGGAAAAATGCAATCTAGTCACAAAATCTAATCAAAGCCATCAAAATTCTCTCTCAATCACAATAGAAAGATTATTCAAAAACGATCAGTGAGAAGGCACCAGCAGTTCAATTTATGCAAAAAGACTTGCTAAGTCCGTTGAGGTATTATTGATCAATAATGGCCAAATGTATAACACTAGATAGCAAAACGAATTTTCCAGATCAGTAGATTATCTGACTCAGACGAAAGGTCATTAGTTTAGGTGAACTTGATGTAAATAGTTTAAAAAAAGGTCAGCTGTAATATTATAATTACAATAACAATTCTGGCTGTGTCCACTGTCATCTGTTATGCATGCATATATAACTGCACATACGCTTTCTTCGTTTTGATTAATTATCTCTATTAGGTAGATTAAATTCTACCAAAGAATCTAATCTACCTATGGAACTTTTGATGTGGAAATATTGCTATATTACAATACGCATCAGCTTATGAGGACCATCACTTGTCAGAAACGAGTAAATACCGGAGGAAACAACTCGTACAGCGGTAAGACATGCCACTTGTCAAGCTAGAAATGAGGGGGCGGGGAGGGGGGGGGGGAGGCGGACTATGAAGCAAGAACATGAGAGTAAGGCACATCACATTGTCATGATGTGAAACAATATATACAAATCCAAATAAAGAAGTGTATTAATGGATAAAAAGAAAACAAAGATGAGCACGTGGATTGGAGCGATATGCAAGAGGTGGGGAACATTGACGACGTTTGGCGACTAAAAAGCAACCATATGATTCTACATGAAAACTTCCCTAGGCACCGAGGACTGCTGAATGATAGAAATGAATTAAAAAAAAATAAAAATAAGTCGACAGACTCTTGGTGCATATCATTTGGCATTGCTTAGAATATCATCGATCAAGGCTCACACTCTCGTAAACTGTAATATAGGTATTTTACGCTGCAATATGGCCTGTGCAAACTATACTCCTTTCAGCGCACCTCCAAGCCATTCCCCAACCAAGGAAGATTGTAATATACTCTTACTTCGGAAGTGGTACTTTGGATACCAACATTTTAGTTTCAACTGACAAAGCCCAGAATAACAGCGCGAACGCAAATCATAGCAGCTGAGTACTAGTATTTGGCTTTTCCCAACTGATTTACTCAACTAGTAACTACTACATGTTCCCCTCCTAGAGCAGATCCAGAAATTTCATTTCGAGAGCAAGAGAGAGGGAATCGGTGGATCAATGTCATCCACTCCCACGAAGATGCATAATCAATCGACGAAGCAAGATTTATTGTGGAGAATTCTTCTGAAAATCTACCATGTTTTTATTTCATTGATTAGAGCCTTGTGCCGAGTCACTAAGTGAGATATGTCCACAGGCATTTGATAAGGGTCAGTATAAGATGGGTATATCAGTAATATCCTAATTATCCGTGGTAGTTATGTATCTACATATATGGACCCCACCAACTACGGTCGCAGACAAGGTACCGCACTGTCCATTACAACCCGAATTTAGATAGAAATTTCCAAGGGAAAAGTCACAGTTCATACTTTGCACATACCTTTTATTCAATAAATGATGTTTGTTGAACGTACCTGCTGCATTGATTTTAATTATTTACTGCAACAAAAAGATGTATTTCATGTGACTCGACAAATATGGTTGAAACAATTTTGTTAACAACGTCAACCGAACATGAGGAGATACACGGCATTTGATAGGCCAATATCGCTGTCTCTGTCAGCTCTCTGATCAGTGAAATGCCGTCTCTCTGAAAAGTAGATTTCCGCATTCCATGGAATTTGTGATGACCGTAGCAACCAGTGCATTGAAAAATCAAACGACTCGTACTTGTTACGTTTCGGAAAACGTTGTTAAGAGAATTTCAAACAAGATGGCGAGTGATTTACCTTCACTCCGTGTTAGAAGAATGGGGTATATATAACATTATGACAATATTGAGTATATAAAGTTTTATTTGTTACTACACCCACATAAAGGTCAATTGTGATTCATTTATCAAATGAATAACTAACTGTGCATCCATCCATACTGACTCCATGTTACTAGTATATGGGGTATATATAACAGCATGAGAAGGGCGAGTACACTACACATACATATCATTTTAATCATTACAAAGACAAATTGGTGACTGATGACAACCCATCCCGTACTGACCCTTATCAAATGCCTGTGGATATGTCGTGCTGTTGAGTAAGGTTATAACGTTGGATATATAGGGATGCTAGAGAGATCGCATTTTAAAACAGAACATACATTCACAGGCTCAACTCGAAATGGAAACATAGCTTTCTGTCTGTATATTCCCAGTCATAGTAGAATGAACCAACAGACAGATAAACAACCCTATGTAATGTATATACTGGATCGCCTGTTGTTCCCAACTTATACAGCGCAGTCATGAAATACTGGCATCAGAATGCATGAAGGGTCTAGTGACTAGACGCTTGTACTTGTATGTATTTATGCATACCATAGAGATAGAATATGACATTACTTTTGCATAGATTTCAACCTTAGTGACACTTTGCGAAGGCATGGTAAACGATAAACCTTGTAGTTACAGACATCCTGACGTTGTTTGAATTCGTCAAAGTTCTTATCAAGCAGGACCCTCGGGTAGAATTAGATAACCAATCTTACATATCATGTATGTCAAACCCTGGATGAATCCTCGTGATTTTATTACGTTTTCATGGCAATTTTTTATTGTGCTGCACTATTCTATGATGAACAATGATCTTGACCTGAAAGATTATATCCACCTGACGCCAAACCTTCATTTTCCTATCTACTTTTATGATAATTACCAACCCTGCTCAGAATGCCCACCTGCTGTGCATTTAATGTCGTTCCCACATATATATACCATGATATTTCTGAATACCGGAAATGCGTCAAAAGAACCATATAGCAGGATTATAGTCTCATTGAATCAGCTCGTAATGGAGATTTATTGTATGAATGGTGGCCATTTTGTTTTCCCAATTTCGATGTTTTCCTGCAAGACTGTTCACTAAGACTTCTGGAATTTCGTGGAGTACAATACTATCGAGATGCCTTATTCTGGAATTCGTGACGGGTTCCGCCCTATTCTTTTCTTAGAGTATTCAACTGAACTAAATATAGGTAAAAATGAATGTATATTATGGGGCTATTATGACATCATGATGACGTCACGTCCCGAGAATCCAGTCAAGACCTTTATTTCGATAGGCCACAGATGCAGCTTTCCATTCATATACAGTTTGTCACAATAGTCGTAGATTTCACGACGTTAAAAGGACAAAGTGTATCCCAACCCCCAAATCCAACGTGTGCCTATATGTTATTGAGGTTACCAATCTTTGTGATGTGATGATTCTTTGTCACTAAGCTTCTTCGCAATGACATCAAATGACCCCAGTATGATAGGATATGATGACCAATTTTGGTCCATAACTCTGTTTCATTCTGGAAAAAGTTCAAATAGATTAGTAGCGGTCATGTTTTCTCCACTCCCAGGACTGATAAGGTTAATTATGACGTCATTGTGACGTCGAAAGATTTTCTAATTTTTTTGTAATATTTTCATTCTCTAGTCAAAAGCATGAACTTTATTTTGATATGTGACATTTCTCGTTTTGATGTAACCAGTTAAGGATGTCCGCTGGTGGTAAATCAAAGTAATTAACTTTTTGAAGAATGTGTGTTGTTGCATTCATAATTGTGTAATATGAGGAAAAACAAAGAAAAAAATATAGGTTGGTGTGCATTTTTTAGCTGTAGGCAACATTAAGTGGACTGCCCCATGCTCAATTTGATAACCCAGAAAGCATAGGGAATAGCCCTAGTTTTGAAGCATATTCATGAAAAATTCATATAAATAGTATTTAACTTTTTCTTATATTCTAACTGTTTGCAGATAATCACAATGTCTATCATAATTTATCAAATTGTATGGATGTTGGTGTGCAAAATTCTCGGCTAGAAGGCCTTTAAAGGAAATCCCCACCTTTTAACCTAGGGAAGGGAGATAACCCAATAGAAAAACAGGCAAAATGGCTGCCAAAGTCAAAAACCATCAGCGGACATCCTTAAGCGCAAATTATCACACCAGGGGAGGGGAATCACAAATTTCCCTACCCCGATATATTTTCACAAAATTAGCATCACCGGTGTTACTTGTATTATATGAAAACAGGTATTTCGAGGTGGAAATTCATGATAGATAATGGTTGCCTTCGGAATGTCACATTTGGCGATTGTAACTAGCCCCGCGAAACAATAGGCCAAACGCCACGTTCGTCTTTTTCCTTCAGTGTGTCATTCTAAAATTTACCGAAAAATTCGAGAAACTTCAAAAGGCATATGGTAATACAAACTTGTTAGGGCAGTTTGTTAATTTTGTAATGAATTAAAAAATAATTATCTCATTTGAAATAAAATAAATTTGGGCACTTCTACTTTACGAAAAACGGAAATTTGCAAGAAAACTAAACAATTTTTTTTTGTTAAAATATTATATCTGACACTTTGATTTTACCCATGACCCTTTGCTCACAGGCTATTCAAATAGGCTAAAATGACCCCAGTGTGGTCAATTATAAAGTGACAAATGTCCAGCCTCCGCACTCGGGCCAGGTAGGGTTCAGGAATATCTACATAGAAATTCTGCAAACTGCATTTATGTAGTATATTCAACAACATGAAAACGCTTGGCTCAGCATTATTACTGTCTCTGTGATTATTCAAAGCTTTGTGGGTGCTGATGTACTTCAGTTCTGTAATAGTGACAGAGAAAATCACAGAATTTCTGCCAAAGAGCATGGAGAAAAACAGCAAATAGCAAATAACCCTTCTTTTCAGTGTCACCGTCTTGATTTTTTCCGCCATGATGAGAGTTTTTCTTTCTGGTGTATGGCACAAAGGCTCCTATATAAACACGATACACAATGCGATCAATGATCTTTTGATTTTATTGTTGGCCCTAGATGGGAATTATTGATATCTCAAACATACTTGGTCGAAGTGCAGTGGAAGAGTGAATATCCAAGTTAAGTAATGACGGCAAATGCCAATATTTGGCATATCTTCATCAACGCTTCATAATGGAGATCTAGTTCGACAGACCAAGCAATCAGTCATCTAAAACCATCCTTTTCGATATCAACATTGTATGGCACCATACCCCCGATGAAAATAACATCATAATTACACGGATAAGAAAACGGATGTGCAATTGGTGATTGCTTTGAAGTGACGCAAAGCAAAGTACAGAGAAGAATTCGATGGCGCCTAATCTTCGATTTATTGCATTACAATTTATGGTTACCCTTATGTAGTGTGAACAATCGACGCTGGAGCAGACAAATACCGTGTTTTCCTCCCATGTTTCTGAACCGGTATATTAATTCTTGTCGTAAGATTGTAGTTGTGTATTTCCAATATACAAGACTTCGCACGTATGTTTCTGCCACTGTATTTGTATGATAATTTTGCCTATATCAAGCAACAAATGATCAGTCTATAAGTTGTTGTTGTTGTCAGTGTTCAAATCTTGTACTACAATATCGTCATAGTGTACATATCGTGATCTACAATATAGTCAAAATAGTGCTGATATCGTACTGTTAAAAGGATTTTGTCAATTTGACCATAACTTCCATGGTTCAGACGCGACAGACCATAAATTTTCTGGTCAAATCGCTGTTTGACCATGCGATAGATGGATATTCTGACCATACTTGATATGGTCTGTCGCGTCTGTACCATATCGTTCTAACAGAAAACACTATCCTTATAATGTTGATAGCGTGAACTACAAAATCGTCGGTTTCCATATCGTGACTACAATATCATCATAGTGTTCATATCATGTACTACAATATCGTCATAATGTTCAAATCGTGTACTATAATTTCGTGATAGTACTTATATCGTGCACTGCAATATCTTCAGTGTTCATATCGTGTACTACCATATCGTCATAATGTTCAAATCGTGTACTAATTTCGTGATAGTACTTATATCGTGCACTGCAATATCTTCAGTGTTAACGTGTACTACCATATCGTCATAATGTTCATATTGTGTAATACAATATCGCCAGTGTTCATATCGTGTACTAAAGTATCGTCATAGTGTTCGTAGCACAACCAAAGTGCGACTGAGATATAAGGTACTCTAGAAAGGTATGTAGAAATTAATTTGGGAAAAGCAGCACTAGTCAATGATACGGGCTTTGCGATACGAACTTCACCCAGCTAGTCTTACTGACAAAATTGAAAAATAATAAGGGTTTCTCTCTTGGAAACTACAATCTCGATAAAATGGGTTGGGTGAACTCTATTTGGCGGCATATACAGACATTTAGAATATGAAAGGCTTCTTTTTAGACCCATATCCATGTTTAAAAATAAAAGAAAAACCACTTATAGAAACATCGCGTCTGAAGAACTACTCTGAGCGTTTACCTACCACTGTTCATATTTGTTTCCTGTCTGTTCGAATGTTAGTATTAGTGGCGTCTTATGATTTTACACGCTTAAAACTAAAGTGTTGAAACTTACTCGTAAAGTGTTGAATTCTATAACACTTACATCTATTACATACTGATAACCGTGCAATTATTACACGATTTAGCACGGTTAAGAACTTTGTGACGTTTGAAATCTACGCCCGTGATCTTGACACGCACAGGTGTTCGCTCGGGAGAATCCATTTCACAGGGCGGGTGATAAATGGCAGGGCAAAGTCTCGTCTGCCTGCATGTACAATCGAATAAACAAATATAATGGATACCCTGTAAGTAGGAACTTTATTTTATTTTAAAGGCAGAAAATGTATAATCGCAGATATTTACAAACCAATTGGGACATACGAGTGTACACAAGAAACAGATCAGCAGGAGAAACAAGACGTGCTTTCCGATATGAATTATCTAGAGAAGCGGAGATCGAAAAGTTCATGACATACGCAGATGATGAATCTCTTCTTGCTGTTTTAAATGAGACACAACACGAGTGTGATCAGCTGAACAAAGGTAGATTTTTCTCCGCTGACGATGAGAAATTAAGAGATCTGGCTTACAAACGAAATGAGCCAGGGATCGACAAGCAAACGAAATAGGAAATACGGATATTTAAAGATATCAAATTCGTTCTATATTATAATCAAGTCTTATAAATAAATACATCTAAACATTACCCGTTATACCAATCATTGCTTGAGATCAACAACTGCTACGGTTCTGCTTCAGGCTGGTGTGTCTATCATTGATGTGATGTCGGTTACAGGCCACAGAAATTACAAACGACATCAAATGTATGTAATTTCACATCTGTTCCACAGTCATCACATCTTGGCGGTTTTTTCCAAAATACCAATGTTTCCAATAGCACAGTGAACATAAATTTCCTTGCTAGTTAAATAAATACTGCCAAGATTTTTCATTGTTTGAGAAAAAACTGTAAATTATATACGTAAATTTCTGTCTCAAGTTTAACTGTTGGTTCCATCGTGATTGATTAAGAGTGCCACACAAATAGGCTTGTATGCATTTACGTGTCACTGCGCCCCCTTCTGAGAGACCACATAAACTCGTCCATTGATATTGACACCCTGCCAACTGAGGCGGACGGCACATTTCAAAAAAGGGAAGAAAGGTTGTGAACGTTTACCATATTTTTCAATCTTTTATTGTAATCTTTGTTGATAATCAATTTGAGTAGTGCAATAGAATAGAAATAATGTTTTCATAAGCGTGATAAATCGTTAATTTACCCACGGTTAGTGTGAGAAAGTTTATAAATTTTAGGGCAAGGGCGAAGTCAATCATTGCTTGAGATCAGCAACTGCTACGGTTCTGCTTCAGGCGGGTGTGTCTATCATTGATGTGATGTCGGTTACAGGCCACAGAAATTACAAACGACATCAAATGTTTGTAATTTCACAACTGTTCCACAGTCATCACATCTTGGCGGTTTTTTCCAAAATGCCAATGTTTCCAATAGCACAGTGAACATAAATTTCCTTGCTAGTTAAATAAATACTGCCAACATTTTTCATTGTTTGAGAAAAAGCTGTAAATTAATATTTATTAAAGACGTAAATTTCGGTCTCAAGTTTAACTGTTGGTTCCATCGTGATTGATTAAGAGTGCCACACAAATAGGCTTGTATGCATTTACGTTTCACTGCGCCCCCTTCTGAGAGACCACATAAACTCGTCCATTGATATTGACACCCTGCCAACTGAGGCGGACGGCACATTTCAACAAAGGGAAGAAAGGTTGTGAACGTTTACCATATTTTTCAATCTTTCATTGTAATCTTTGTTGATAATCAATTTGAGTAGTGCAATAGAATAGAAATAATGTTTTTATTTCTTAAATAACCCTCTAAGCGTGTCCACAGGGACAACACTTAAAGAGCAGTCCCTGTGGAGACACTTAAAGGGTTATTTCAACACTAAGTTTCAACACTTTAGTTTTAAGCGTGTACATGACGCACACGGAAATGTTTTATGTACGCCGGCTGGTTATTGAATGCCGCTCGTATAGACCCGTTGTTCAGCAATATTGTGGTTCTGTACATCTCAATACAAACGACAATCCGCCAATACCAATTGCATAATAATATGATGCCTAACGATCCATTCCGAACTCTTCTGGGATATTCAACGGAATATAATCTGTTCACTTCGCCTATTTCTGCTCGGAATGTCTCAAGTGATAGGTGACCCGGACACACCTTTGACTAAACTGTGGAGATGGATGCGCTAAACATGTGCCAACGCTGAATGAAGCAACGAAACCAAAATGTAAATAACATCAACTAATTTCTATCCAGAGGGAAGTAGCCAACAGATCGGAGGTGATCAAATGGAATCTATAAATATTAAGTGCCCAAGCGGCTGCCCCCTAATAGAAAACTGTGAATTACAAGCGTCTAGTCCGCCATTCATAATTCAGCCATCGTCCATTAAAGAATATCCGCGTCCATAATCCAAAGACAATATTAGCACCAAATTCAAAAAGACAATCATAGTATACATAAACATAAGCTAGTTTCCTGCAAGAGAGAAGCGGTCAACAGTTTTCAATGATGCCACAAGACATCACGATGTTCCAAATATATAAAATCCGTATCGCAGATCAGTATTCTTAATCCATAATAATCGTTGTAAAGTCGTCATCTGGAGAAAGATGTAACTCACTCACGCTTTGATTGTGCCTGTTCATATGAGCATCACGAGGATCTTGAAGTACATGGGTTCATACGTCCCCTAGCCCCGGGTCTCTCTTGTAAGGAATTTGCATTTATCAGTGTTAATTGTGTTTATATAAAACCGGTATTTCGAGGCGGAAGTTCATGACAGATAATGGTTGCCTGCTGAATGTCAGAACAATAGACCAAACGTTACGTTCATATTTTTCATTCAGTGTGTCATACTAGTATTACCGACAAGCTGGAGAAAATTAGAAAGGCATATGGTAATACAAACTTGTTAGGCCAGTTTTGAAATTTTGTAATGAATTAAGAAACAATTATCTGATTTGAAATAAAACAGTTTTAGGAAGTTATACGTTAAGAAAAACAGCACTTTGCAAGGAAACAAATAAAACGGGTTTTCTTTGTTACAACATTATGTCCGACAGTTTGATTTTACCCATGATCCTTTCCTCGGGAGCTATGTAAATAGATTAAAAATGACTCCAATACAATAGGTTACAAAGTGACAAAGGTTCAATCTCGCCCACTCAGGCCAGGTACGGTTCAGGAATATCTACATATCAGTATAATCAACAACATGAAAACGCTTGGCTCAGCATTATTACCGTCTCTGTGATTATTCAAGTCTTACGAGGTGCAGATGTACTTGAATTCTGTAATAGTGCCAGGGAAAACCCACACACTTCTGCCAAAGAGCATGGAGAAAAACAACATATGGCAAATAACACTTCTCTTCAGTGTCACCATCTTGATTTTTTTCCCAATGATGAGAGTTTTTCTTTCTGGTATATGGCACAAAGGCTCCTATATAAACACGATACACAATGCGATCAGTGATCTTTCGATTTTATTGTTACCCCTAGATGGGAATTATTGATATCCCAAACATACTTGGTCGTAGTGCAGTGGAAGAGTGAATAGCCAAGTTAAGTAATGACGGCAAATGCCAATATTTGGCATATCTCCATCAACCCTTCATAATGGAGATCTAGTTCGATAGACCAAGCAATCAATCATCTAAATACCTCCTTTCCGATATCAACATTGTAAAGTATGGCACGTACCATACTCACGATGAAAAAAGCATCATAATTACACGGGTAAGAAAACGGATGTGCAATTGGTGATTGCTTTGAAGTACAGAGAAGAATTCGTTGGCGCCTAATCTTCGATTTATTGCATTACAATTTATGGTTACCGGTATGTAGTGTGAGCAATCGACGCTGGAGCAGAAGTGAAACCAGAATCCAAACACGTTCATGAACCGCTATATTAATTCTGTGTCGTAAGATTGTAGTTGTATATTACGAATATATAAACCTTCACATGTCTATTTCTGTCACTGAATTTGTATCATGAGTCATGTGACGCAGTCAGTATGTCGGCACCTCTTCCCACTTCCCTTATATGTGTTGTAATTTGATCAAGCAACACATGATCAGTGTATATGTTGTATACGTTGTTGTACTGGTGTTGGTTCCATGGTGCAACACTATTATATGTACCCTCAACATTCTGTAGTATTCCATGTACGCTTCCACGTAACATTGCCTGGTTTGGCGACCGCTCCAATCACGCAGTTATCCAACAATAAGTGACACAAACACGATATGCACTGCTCGATAGATTGATAGCATTATGTATGAGAAAGCCCCGTACTGTGAACAGACACTGTGCACAATCTGTCCTTGGCCTTCTCGAGTGGGGCACATTTAGGCTGGTCATACAATAATTGTCACCCGGGTTAAAGTCCGTGCGTCCGTTCGACCGACTTCGTTTTCGGACAACAACTTCGGAAAAACTGAACGGATTCTTCTTAAGTTTGGTATTTGGATATATCACTTCAAGATCTCGCTTGGGATTGTTTTTCACGCCGACCCGCCAAAAGGTGGCGTTAAATTTTCGTTTCTAACTTTTGAAAAACTGAACGAATGCTTTTGAGATTTTGTATGTGCATCAAGATCTCGCTTGGGATTGCTCTCCATGCCAGGCACTGAAGTCAAGTACTGAAGTTCCGGTGCCAACCCAAAGTAATTGTTTCATCGTCGGGGACTTCTCGGGTTTTCATTTGGAAGCTTTGAAAAACTGAACGAATGCTTTTGAGATTTTGTATGTGCATCAAGATCTCGCTTGGGATTGCTCTCCATGCCAGGCACTGAAGTCAAGTACTGAAGTTCCGGTGCCAACCCAAAGTAATTGTTTCATCGTCGGGGACTTCTCGGGTTTTCATTTGGAAGAAGTCCTGGGTGTGAGACAAATTAAATCAAATGATTTATTTGCCACTTTTCTTGCACGGATCTTCGTGAATTTGAACATTTGACTGAGTTTTCCGATCGACAGGGCAATTAGGGACCATGCAAACGTTATCAGGTCTGCTGCAAAACGTTTTTCTTGTTTTTCTTTCTCTGATGTATGACATGAACCTGTCTCATTTGATCATATGGCGGTCCCTTCAAGTTTTCGACAGATTTGTATCAATTTCCTCTATTTTAATTTCACTTAAAATATTATAGCCCGTAGCATGCAATTTGACAATGAGGCAAATGGAATGAAAAGGTCTTAACAGAAATTAAACATCCCTGCTTCAAAGCAAAGTCTGTGTGAAACTAGACTATGTGCTGAGTATGTATCCCAATTTGGCTGAGGAAAAAAAACAACTTATTAGATAAGCTTCATCTCAACAATGACATACGTGTACACATACATGTATTTCAACAGCTTACAATTCGACAACGGGGTCGATTGGAAATCGGGATTATTAAACAAACTCAAAGTTGGACTGAAACTGAACTGTGCTGATTTTAGACTTCAGATCAAACAATTAAGATTCAGTCGTGTTCCACAAAATAATTTCCACGTCAATAATGCAACTGCTAGGCGGCTTCCTGAAACAGACAAGCGCTAAGATCAGTGTTCTTCATCAAAATGAATCCTAAGTTGTTTTCGACAGTGTGGTGTATCCCAGTCACGCTTTGATTATGTTCATTTGGATACCATGGATACGTAAAACACAGATGTTCAAACGGCCACTAGACTTGCATTCTACGATCGCATTGTGCCGTCACTGTACGATGTTTATCACCGCAATAATGTTCTTTCTACAGCATACAATTTTGCCATGGGACAGATAGATTATGCGTATTTTTGAACAGGGCAAAATGCTGATTGGCTAAGAAGTAACTTAAATAATAAGGCCGAACAAACTGGCCCCGCAGGGGCCAGTAGTTTGGCCTATATTGGTGAAAACACAACAACAACAACAACAACAACAACAAGACAACCATACCGTTCGCATCACTTTTTCGTTTGGGGGCGGAGCTTGTCGTTCAGGAGTTGCTAAGGTCTGGAGGCCGCCATTGCTCTCATGGAGGATTTCGGCACCCCTCGGCTATTCCCGACAAAAATAAAACTGTAAATTCTACAATTTACTCCCCCCGGTAGTTTGTCTTTGAAAGTTTTCAATAGCAAAACGTATTCTGTGCTCCAGCGAAATGCTGGGTCTTCTCGTGCAGTCGAGCAGACGTTACACGCGAGCATTTGCAACAACAACAACATGACAGGTGCGACTTCGGACTTGCAACACAGCGGAGATTTCCTCTTGGGATGATCCCAAGAATAAAGATATTTCTTTGTACCGGTATTTCATACTACTCGGCTGTTTTGGGCGTTTCGTGTGTCATATACTGCAGACTTTCTCGTAATCTCATCTTCAGCCCAGCTGAGCTTAAACTTTAGAATTATTTCGATCAAACTTTCTGGGGGAAATCACGCCGTCCCTTTCGGTTAAGGATAGTTTCCATGGCCCAAAATCAAGTAGCCTAGGTCGAGCTGAGGCTCCCGATGTGGGGTTTATGCTGACGCGATTTTTCACACAGTGACTATTTTGTTATTTCCATCGAATATTGCAAGATTAATATGGATATGTACAGGTAACATATTGTGACGAGTCAGAAAAGGGGGGGGGGATATATTTTTTTTGTAGACTAATGCTACGTGAAATGATGCTAATATATATACATTTGCCCTAACGCATAGTAATATATTGTCCCTGTTAGCATTCTTTAAATATTTGTTCTAGTTCATAATCAAGTCGTTCTTGTTGTTGTTGTTGTTGTAATTTGACAGAGTTCTGATAGCAACCAATTTTACGTGTTCTAAAGATGAATACGTCTCTATCCACGTTGGCACTTACTGTAATGGTTAATTGATCATTCTAGTTCCTCGCCCAGCTGTTGTCGTAACATGGTTTTCATTGATGTTTATTAAACTAACATTTATGCACAATTTCTGACGAAAGATTTCTTCGATGATCGCCATGTTGACGAAAAGATCGAGATCGAGGCTCTACTCCTGAACCAACTTTCAGTTCATTTTAGAGTACTTTTCGTGGATTATCATTAATTATAATTGATTGAAATAATTAGCTTTGATAATTGAGATCCCTATTCAGCTAAGATTGCGAACAATTAGTTCCAGTTTAATGAGTAATGATGGTAAGCTCTTCTGAGGTTTCCAGCATATGGAAGTGCCCGGTACTCCGATAGGGGGCGCTATGGCTGCATGAGCGGGAAAGTATAAATTACGTCGTCACACGGAGAATCTTCACTTGGTACCAACCGAGTCAGCTGCACAGTTGAATTATCCTGTGAGCACAGCCAACGATATAAAAATAACCCTGAAATCCTTTACATCCAGGTAATTAAAAAGGAGACAATTACAGCAAGGAGTATGCCAGAATAAACTGGTAGTCCGTCAGTTTCTATATCCATGCACAGACCCTAGAAAAATATCTGGAACCCCGAGATAAACTTCTGGACCCCGAGAAAATTCACTGGATAAATGGAAAACTTTGCAAAGGGGTACATTTACTAGTCGATAGGCTAAAATGTATCCCAGAGCTTTGTAATCCATACTATTGTAACCAAACAGGAAAAACCTGCTGATATCATATACCCAGGAAATCTACCCCGAGAAAAATATCTGGAACCCCGAGATAAATTTCTGGACCCAGAGAAAATTCACTGGATAAATGGAAAACTTTGCAAAGGTGTACATTTACTAGTCGATAGGCTAAAATGTATCCCAGAGCTTTGTAATCCATGCTATTGTAACCAAACAGGAAAAACCTGCTGATATCATATACCCAGGCAATCTACCCCGAGAAAAATATCTGGAACCCCGAGATAAATTTCTGGATCCCGAGAAAATTCACTGGATAAATGGAAAACTTTGCAAAGGTGTACATTTACTAGTCGATAGGCTAAAATGTATCCCAGAGCTTTGTAATCCATACTATTGTGACCAAACAGGAAAAACCTGCTGATATCATATACCCAGGAAATCTACCACGAGAAAAATATCTGGAACCCCGAGATAAATTTCTGGACCCAGTGAAAATTCACTGGATAAATGGAAAACTTTGCAAAGGTGTACATTTACTAGTCGATAGTCTAAAATGTATCCCAGAGCTTTGTAATCCATACTATTGTAACCAAACAGGAAAAACCTGCTGATATCATACACCCAGGAAATCTACCCCGAGAAAAATATCTGGAACCCCGAGATAAATTTCTGGACCCCGAGAAAATTCACTGGATAAATGAAAAACTTTGCAAAGGTGTACATTTACTAGTCGATAGGCTAAAATGTGCCCCAGAGATTTGTAATCCATACTATTGTAACCAAACAGGAAAAACCTGCTGATCTCATATACCCAGGAAATCTACCCCGAGAAAAATATCTGGAACCCCGAGATAAATTTCTGGACCCCGAGAAAATTTACTGGATAAATGGAAAACATTGCAGAGGTGTATATTTACTAGTCTATAGGCTAAAATATATTACCGAGCTTTGAAATCCATATAGACGTCATTGTTCAGCCATATTGATACATTGTTAATATCCAGCCCAGGATCACAATGCCCCACATACGACAGGTCATTTGATCAACAGCACATATGACAGATTATAGGATTAATGCAGGCACGATTATAACAGGGACAATCACAAGCTTACATCTAATGAATGCAAAGAGTACGAGAGCTTTCACTCATTGACAGACCATGTCAGAGTCATAGCACTGAAACACTAAAACACATTCATTCTTTTTAAACGCACCCCTGGATAAATCACGGAGTAAGCTTGTCAGCAACACGAGTAGTCGAATACACGGATCCAGCATATCGGATATAGAGATATCCATGGTATCAATACTTACCTGAAATCAACCTAATAGAAAATCCAGGGTGTCAAACAGGAATCATGGACGTGAATTACGGACACACACAGATCACACAGACAACTTACAAGTCGGGAAGTAACCAGATATAAAGGACGGGGTACGGACGTGAATTACGGACACACACAGATCACCCAGACAACTTACAAGTCGGGAAGTAACCAGATATAAAGGACGGGGTGAAATTTTATGGAATACCAACGTAACTAACGATCTCCCATTAGAGATCGGGGATATGATGTACAAATTACACAGGATCCAGAAACATACTCAGGACATGAAAACGGAGTACCACAGAATCTGAACGAAATAACAACAGAACACGGAACATCAGGAGAGCTTACGTTTATTGGATATTCATGTACGATGAATTTAATGATATCGCAGTGAATTTATTGATGTAACCAATACAGAGTTTATTATAGGAATAAAAGTTATTCAACTTATTACTGCATTTATCCAGTTATTCAACATTAGACTATTCAGTACAATGTGGAATTCCGGTTAGAAACCGGTGGTGTCAGAACTGACTATTGACGATTTTTATGAAATAATAATCAGCCATCCTGACCGATCAGCTGGGTATTTCTGCAACGAAGTTGTCTTAGGAATTCCCGGTTGACCGTAACATTTTTGGTGTCAGAAGTGGGATTCAGAATATACGCTGAATCCAGCGATACTTACCCAGCCCGGGAAAATCATCATATCTGCATATTACCTGAAATACGAATTACAAGGATGGAAACCAGAGAACATTTTAAAACACCTGGTCTCATACGGAGTAGATCTGACACTTTTTCAACCGAAGAGGAAACAGCAAGTGAAGCTGAAAATACTGGAATACATGCGCCTCCAGTCTCCAGAGAGGGTGTACATGATATAGCAAATTTAAACGGGACAGCAGAGAAAAGCGCCTGTTATTCTATTGGAGATACACTGGAAGCTGACAAGTCTAGGGGTAATTTAAGGAAAGAGGTATCGAACATTGTCGGAGATGTACTGAGAGGAACAATGGAAGATGTTGCATCGATGATAAAAGGGGCAGTCACAGAGGCTATTTGCAGTATTAATAAATGACCCCAAGATTCAATACCCCCTGTTTGCAGTCAGGGTGAGCTGTCGGATACTCTTAACAGATCAGCTACTAGAAATGAAATAAGAAGACACAACAGAAGTACAAAGGAAATTCGGCGATCAGAAAGCAGGAAGAGGATTAGTTCACCTGTGAATAACACTAGCTCCAGCAGTGATAATGACTCGGATGACAGTAAAACTACACATAGTAGTAAGGAACGTACCAGATGGCTTTGGTTACCCCGACAATCAAGCGCAAAACTTCCTTCTTTTACAGGAGAGGAAAAATGGGAAGTATGGCACAATAGATTCAGGGACGTGGCCAGGATTAGAGGTTGGTCTCAAGATGAGAAATTAGCAGACTCATATGAACAGTCACAATCAAAGCGTGACTGAGATACATCATTCTTTAGATGACGACTTTACAACGAATATTATGGATTAAGAATACTGATCAGCGATACGGGTTTGATATTTTGGAACATCATGTCTTGTCGGCATCATTGAAAACTGTTGACCGCTTCTCTCTAGCAGGAAACACGCCTATGTTTATGTATACTATGATTGTCTTTTTGAATTTGGTGCTAATACTGTTATATGGAATATGAAATAGGTCTTTGGATTATGGACGCGGATATTCTCTAATGGACGACGGCTGAATTATGAATGACGGACTAGACGCTTGTAATTTTACCAAGATTACAGGGCAAGGCCGGTGAGTTCGTTTATGGCCAACTTTCCAGAGAAATACGGGGTAAGTATGATTCACTAGTAAGTGAATTAGGGCACCGATATCGAAGAGTGGAAACCCCTAAAACATTTGGAGCAGTCTTCAGTAACAGAAATCAGAAGAACGGGGAGAAAGTGGAGGATTATACAGCAGAATTAAAGCGGTTATACGACAAGGCATACGCCAATCGGGATCATACAACCAGGCTTGAAGATCTATTTCGGAGATTTCTTGATGGACTTCACGATGAGAACGCCAGATTTCATGTGGAATACGTGAAAGAACCTAAAGACATCGATGAAGCCGTATATGAAGTAGTTAACTTCTTAGAAACCCAGCGAAGAAGTGGGGGTAATATAAAGAGACCCACCCGCTCGGCGAAATATGGAACGGACGACCAAGTTATAACCGACGATGTTTGTGTACAGTCGGATACACATATCAAACAGACCACAGCTGATGATAGTGGGAAATCTAATACCCAGAAAGGCGGAAATAGGAAATTTAACAATGCTGGTAAGTATTCAAATTACAAGCGTATAGTCCGTCATTCGTAATCCAGCCGTCGTCCATTAGAGAATATCCGCGTCCATAATCCAAAGACCTATTTCATATTCTATATAACAGTATTAGCACCAAATTCAAAAAGACAAACATAGTATACATAAACATAAGCCGAGGAAATTCATACCCGAGGAAATGGCCAGCCAGGTTAAAGGATTACGGACTGAGCTAAAGGAAAGGATGAGTTCTCTGACGGAACGAGTAGAGAAAATTGAACAGCGCCCACGTGACAATTTAACCCAGAGAAATTTTCCTCGACAGACCAGTCCTTATATTAGTCATTGGAAAAGATCAGAACCACTCAGATCACAATTCACGGGTTGTTTCATTTGTAATGGAAATCACTTTGCCAAAGATTATGAGAACTACCCCAGAGCACAGCTGAATCCAACAGCTCAGACATTTATTCCTCGATCAGGATATACCAGTTTCAATAAAACTACGCAGCCACGGGAAAATAACAACAATGCAAATCAGCAATTCACCCCAAGGACAGGATACACCAGTGGTAGAACTATTGATTCACATCAAGCAGATAACCGACAAAATTTGAATCAGCAAGCAAACTCCAGGGGATCGGCTCAGTAGGCCGAGGGCCGGGTCCCTTATTCAGATGGCCAGTCCGGAGTCTCTACAGGAAGTATACCTCATCCTATTAATGGAAAGCTCAAAGATACTCTCAGACGAGAAATTCCTAAATACGATGGAGTATACATTCAAGGAATGCTGAATGGCACGGAGGTAACATATACCGTGGATACAGGTGCCACACGGACTATTGTCTCCAATCGGGTGTTTTCTCAGATTCCTGATTTTCTCCGACCTGGATTACGTAAGTCGGTTAGAGGCGTAATATCCTGTGCAGATGGGAGAGTCCTACAATATACAGGCAATGGTATTTTCGATATTTCCCTTGGAACACTAAAACTAAACCGGGAACTGGTGATCGCAGACATAGAGGACGAAATCCTGTTGGGAACAGATATTCTACAGAAGGGACCGGATGGACCAGCTGATCTACTAAGTGAAGGGAAAATAGTTTTAAACAAGACAGTTATACCCCTCAAACAGATCCCGTTGCCGAAATTGAAAAGGGTAACTGCTACAAATGATATAAACATCCCGGGAATGTGCGAAGTCATATTGGATGCTGTTGTCAACAAGACTAGCATGGAAGAAGCTGGAACGGAGCTCCTTGTAGAAGGTTCACCCGAATTTACAGAGAAACATTCACTTATCATCGCACCGTGCTTCGTTGATATTGGGAGTAGCCGAAATATCAAGGTCAGGTTATTCAACCCATTCCCCACATCTAGGGTGATCAAACAAAGCACGTGTGTCGGTTATGTTGAATTTGTGGACTCGGACATTACAACGCTGCTAGATAAGGAAAATGAATCAGAAGGAAGTAACATGCATGCAATCCGTCGAATCCAACTGATCAATCAACAAATTGATATTACCCGTGAAGTATCAGAGGTACCACAGACAAAGAGTAGAGTGAAAATGGGAGTTCAGGAACACCTCATAGACCTATATAAGGAGACCATACACAGATTGGAGACTCCCAAACATGATGTTGTAGCTGAAATTCTGACAGAGTACGGAGATGTATTTTCCAAGAATGAGTTTGATATTGGGAGTACAGATTTAGTGGAACACTCCATCGATACTGGAGATGCTAAGCCCATAAAACAGCCACCCAGAAGATTACCCGTGGCATTTGCTGGCGAGGATAAAAAGGCGCTGGAAACCCTAGAGAAACAAGGGTCGATACGACCTTCAACTTCACCCATCGTCTTGGTGAGGAAGAAATGTGGTACTATACGCCCATGCATAGATTGCAGACGTCTCAACCAGGTAACTAAGAAAGATGCATTCCCACTACCAAGAATCCAGGATTGTCTTGACGCAGTTGAAGGAGCAACTTGGTTTTCAACTCTTGATTTGATCTCTGCCTATAATCACGTGCCTGTCAAGACAGAAGACATCCCTAAAACAGCGTTTGTCACTAAATATGGATTATTTGAGTGCACAAAAATGCCTTTTAGTCTCTGCAATTCACCAGCAACATTCCAGAGATGCATAGAACTAGCTCTGTCAGGATTGCAATGGATAACGTGTCTTCTGTACCTAGACGACGTCGTCATATTTGGACACACATTTGAACAGCACACACAAAGACTTAAGAAAGTGCTAACAAAGATCAGGCTAGCTAAGCTAAAGTTGAAGCCGACCAAATGTCATCTGATGAAAAGGGAAGTTAAATTCCTGGGACATGTTATCTCTGCAGACGGAATCCGCCCAAATAAGACTAACATAGAGAAGATTGTGGCCTGGCCTACACCAAGAAATGTCACAGAAGTTAGGGTTATACTTGGTCTAGGAAGCTACTATCGTCGCTGGGTGAAAGACTTCTCAAAGTTAGTCCATCCACTTACCGAATTAACAAAGAAAGATATTCCTTTCAAATGGACAGCAAGCTGTGAAGAGGCATTCAACAGCCTGAAGACGGCACTTACAGGAGCAGATATCATGGGTTACCCCAAGGACGGATGTTACTTCATCTTGGATACTGATGCCTGTGACATAAGTATTGGAGCAGTACTCTCACAAGTTCAGGGTGACAGAGAGCGTGTCATTTCATATGCGAGCCGCACCCTCAACAAAGCTGAACGGAACTACTGTGTAACGGACAAAGAGCTCCTGGCAGTAAAATTCTTTGCAGAGTACTATCGTCATTACCTTTTGGGAAGGAAGTTCCTTATTAGAACAGATCACCAGGCATTGAAATGGCTCTTTAGCCTTAAAGAACCGAAGAATCGGATAGCGAGATGGATCGAAATTCTCTCAGCCTTTGACTTTGATATCGAACATAGACCCAGAAATCGGCATCAGAATGCCGATGCTATGTCTCGATATCCCAATCCTTTTGATGACGATACATTTCAAGATGGGACTTTGAAATGTGGTCCTTGTACGAAGTGTCAGAAAAGAGGCGTGGAAATGCAGAGTAATTTGGTAGAGAGCCCCAAAGCCGAAGATGAGCTACGGAGGGTTAACTCACCCAATAAATTGTCTGCGAATACCAGAACTGACAACTTTTTACGAAGGCTGAGGAATAGGGTGTTTGCGGCAGCCCGTTGGTTTGTGCTGTTGTTCCTTGGTATGGCCACCCTGAAAGACCTTGAGACTGGGCACATGGCTAGTGGCAAATGCCAGTCATGTCGGAACCTAGAGGTCGGAGTGATCGAGGAGAACATCATTGAACCATGCGCTGGTAATAATGATGTTACAGAAATTTACCTCGACGCGCAGAACAAAGGATTGGATCCTTCTGCGGTTAATCGCAAAGTTTCTGAGACACCTTGGATGCAGGGTTATGCTATGTCAACACCGAGGAAAAAGCAACTAGAGGACCCAGATATAGGACCAGTGTTCAAGTCATTTGAGGATGGTCAACGACTCTCTGGACGAAACGTATGTGCATCGAGTCCAGCCTCAAGACATTACTGGAATTCGTGGGACAACCTGACTGTAATGGATGGAGTACTTTTCCGGAAATTTCTCCGCAAGGATGCTACTGGCAATCACTGGCAATTCCTGGTTCCCAGAAGAGACCTTGTCCTCAGTCAGATGCACGGGTCCATCCTTGCGGGTCACTTAGGTCGTAAAAAGACTAGTGAGAAGGCACTACAGAGATTTTACTGGTGGAAGCTTAGAGAGGATGTAGAAAACTGGATTCGTCGTTGTGATACTTGCGGAGCCAACAAAGCCCCGACGAAGTCACCCAGAGCACCTCTTGGAGATATGAGAGTCGGAGCCCCGCTGGACAGGCTATCGACAGATATTTTAGGGCCTTTTCCAGAAACGGAACGAGGGAATAAGTACATCATAATTGTAACCGACCATTTTACTATTTGGGTGGAGATATTTCCAATCCCGGACCAAACAGCAGAGACATGTGCTCAAGTCATTTTGAATGAAGTCATTAGTAGGTATGGCTGTCCTTTAGACTTGCACAGTGATCAGGGATCGAATTATACAAGCGACATATTTACCGAACTTTGTAAACTACTTGAGATTCGGAAAACTCGAACGACGCCTAGACATCCCCAATGTAATGGAAAGGTGGAACGCTTTAATCGCACACTGGTACGAATGATCTGGTCTTACATCAAGGATGATCAGGAAAGCTGGGACCTTTACTTGGGATGTTTAGCTGCAGCATACAGAGCTACCCCTCATGATGGCACAGGCTTGACTCGAAATTTGCTGATGCTTGGTCGAGAAGTACGACTCCCAGCTGAGGTAATATTTGGTGCCGTTGGTCCAGATGATCAAGAAAACTTGACCACATATGGGGAATACGTTGATGAACTTCGTGACAAGTTACAACATGCTCATAATATCACCCGCCAGCGTCTCAAAATCGCAGCCAAGCGACAAAAGAAAACTTACGATGGGAAAACATTAGCACACACCTACAAACCGGGGGATTATGTGTGGTACTATCACGAGAAACGAGTGAAGGGTATCAGTGCAAAACTAACACTCCCATACAGCGGACCACACGTAGTAATCAAGAAATTAAATGACTTGGATTACATCATCCAGATGGATGAAGATGGTAAAAAGAGAGTCGTACACCACAATAAGTTGAAGCCATATGAGGGTACGTCAGTCCTAAATTGGGCTAAGAAGGCTTTAGCTCACTCCAAGAGTACTGGGATACAAACACGCAGACCTCGAGATGACAAGTAGATGGGAGGATGAACAGAAGATGGTACAAGGAGTCCAACACCATGAGAGTACCACAAACATCCACACCCATGAAGATGATAATGGTGAGACCATGAAGATGATGATGAAGATGACTGTCACTCCTCTGATGATATACCATGGATGAAGATGATGTCACTCCCTGGACCATACCCCATGGATGACCAGAGGACCAGATGTCCTAACCACAGTTTAGAAGACCAGATGAATGATGTTCATGGAGAAGCTAACCTGAGGAAGACATAAAATACACTGAATTAATATTGTCATGATTAATGTACATGAATGATTTCATGTTGATGCATTGATGTTGTTGAGGACAGCTAACATCTACGAGGGGGGGGGGGCAATGTGACGAGTCAGAAAAGGGGGGATATATATTTTTTTTGTAGACTAATGCTACGTGAAATGATGCTGATATATATACATTTGCCCTAACGCATAGTAATATATTTTCCCTGTTAGCATTCTTTAAATATTTGTTCTAGTTCATAATCAAGTCGTTCTTGTTGCTGTTGTTGTTCTTCTTGTAATTTGACAGAGTTCTGATAGCAACCAATTTTACGTGTTCTAAAGATGAATACGTCTCTATCCACGTTGGCACTTACTGTAATCTTTAATTGATCATTCTAGTTCCTCGACCAGCAGTTGCCGTAACATGGTTTTCATTGGTGTTTATTAAACTAACATTTATGCACAATTTCTGACGAAAGATTTCTTCGATGATCGCCATGTTGACGAAAAGATCGAGATCGAGACTCTACACCTGAACCAACTTTCAGTTCATTTTAGAGTACTTTTCGTGGATTATCATTAATTATATTTGATTGAAATAATTAGCTTTGATAATTGAGATCCCTATTCAGCTAAGATTGCGAACAATTAGTTCCAGTTTAATGAGTAATGATGGTAAGCTCTTCTGAGGTTTCCAGGATATGGAAGTGCCCTGTACTCCGATAGGGGGCGCTAACGCTGCACGAGCGGGAAAGTATAAATTACGTCCTGTGAGCACAGCCAAAGATATAAAAATAACCCTGAAATCCTTTACAACCAGGTAATTAAAAAGGGGACAAGTACAGGAAGGAGTATGCCAAAATAAACTGGTAGTCCGTCAGTATCTATATCCATGCACAGACCCTAGAAAAATATCTGGAACCCCGAGATAAATTTCTGGACCCCGAGAAAATTCACTGGATAAATGGAAAACTTTGCAAAGGGGTACATTTACTAGTCGATAGGCTAAAATGTATCCCAGAGCTTTGTAATCCATACTATTGTAACCAAACAGGAAAAACCTGCTGATATCATATACCCAGGAAATCTACCCCGAGAAAAATATCTGGAACCCCGAGATAAATTTCTGGACCCAGAGAAAATTCACTGGATAAATGGAAAACTTTGCAAAGGTGTACATTTACTAGTCGATAGACTAAAATGCATCCCAGAGCTTTGTAATCCATACTATTGTAACCAAACAGGAAAAACCTGCTGATATCATATACCCAGGAAATCTACCCCGAGAAAATTATCTGGAACCCCGAGATAAATTTCTGGATCCCGAGAAAATTCACTGGATAAATGAAAAACTTTGCAACGGTGTACATTTACTAGTCGATAGGCTAAAATGTATCCCAGAGCTTTGTAATCCATACTATTGTAACCAAATAGGAAAAACCTGCTGATATCATATACCCAGGAAATCTACCCCGAGAAAAATATCTGGAACCCCGAGATAAATTTCTGGACCCAGAGAAAATTCACTGGATAAATGGAAAACTTTGCAAAGGTGTACATTTACTAGTCGATAGGCTAAAATGTATCCCAGAGCTTTGTAATCCATACTATTGTAACCAAACAGGAAAAACCTGCTGATATCATACACCCAGGAAATCCACCCCGAGACAAATATCTGGAACCCCGAGATAAATTTCTGGACCCCGAGAAAGAAATTCACTGGATAAATGGAAAACTTTGCAAAGGTGTACATTTACTAGTCGATAGGCTAAAGCGTGCCCCAGAGCTTTGTAATCCATACTATTGTAACCAAACAGGAAAAACCTGCTGATCTCATATACCCAGGAAATCTACCCCGAGAAAAATATCTGGAACACCGAGATAAATTTCTGGACCCCGAGAAAATTTACTGGATAAATGGAAAACATTGCAGAGGTGTATATTTACTAGTCTATAGGCTAAAATATTACCGAGCTTTGAAATCCATATAGACGTCATTGTTCATATTGATACATTGTTAATATCCAGCCCAGGATCACAGTGCCACACATACGACAGGTCATTTGATCAACAGCACATATGACAGATTATAGGATTAATGCAGGCACGATTATAACAGGGACAATCACAAGCTTACATCTAATGAATGCAAAGAGTACGAGAGCTTTCACTCATTAACAGACCAAGTCAGAGTCATAGCACTGAAACATTAAAACACATTCATTCTTTTTAAACGCATCCCTGGATAAATCAGGGGGTAAGCTTGTCAGCAACACGAGTAGTCGAATACACGGATCCAGCGTATTGGATATAGAGATATCCATGGTATCAATACTTACCTGAAATCAACCTAATAGAAAATCCAGGGTGTCAAACAGGAATCACGGACGTGAATTACGGACACACACAGATCACACAGACAACTTACAAGTCGGGAAGTAACCAGATATAAAGGACGGGGTACGGACGTGAATTACGGACACACACAGATCACCCAGACAACTTACAAGTCGGGAAGTAACCAGATATAAAGGACGGGGTGAAATTTTATGGAATACCAACGTAACTAACCATCTCCCATTAGAGATCGGGGATATGATGTACAAATTACACAGGATCCAGAAACATACTCAGGACATGAAAACGGAGTACCACAGAATCTGAACGAAATAACAACAGAACACGGAACATCAGGAGAGCTTACGTTTATTGGATATTCATGTACGATGAATTTAATGATATCGCAGTGAATTTATTGATGTAACCAATACAGAGTTTATTATAGGAATAAAAGTTATTCAACTTATTACTGCATTTATCCAGTTATTCAACATTAGACTATTCAGTACAATGTGGAATTCCGGTTAGAAACCGGTGGTGTCAGAACTGACTATTGGCGATTTTTATGAAATAATAATCAGCCATCCTGACCGATCAGCTGGGTATTTTTGCAACAAAGTTGTCTTAGGAATTCCCGGTTGATCGTAACAATATATATATATATATCTGAAATATTGCAACTGACAGCTATAAAATGACAGAATTGGAGATAATTGATACCGAATTTTTTTTCACATGCTCTAAATTATTTTATTATTTAGTAAATAATAAAAAAAATCAGGCATACCAGTTTAGTGACTGCGTTTACTGTTATGCTCATTAAGACTAAACATTTTTTATCATCACCACCCACCAAATTTAACAAAATATTTTTCGTCCGACTATATGTACCGACAATCCCTCACTTGCACAACATTCAGGTTAATCCTTTGTCAAAGAGCTCAGCTGTGCAGATGGCACCGGCAGGTGCACTGGGACACAGTTCGCTTTCATCTGTCTTTAGCCTAAAAAATATTTTTAATCTATGATAACTGGACTATTTTTCGATATGAAGTTGTCAAAATTTCCATAGATCATGCAAGTGTAATTGCCCTTTTATGGAATACAATGCAAGATAATTTGATCAATAGCCTATTTATCATATTTACTCCAGTGATCTATAGTTAAACCCCTGCCCCATATTACAGACACAGAGTGAAAGCACCTATGTGAAAGCACCTGCAGGCACTATCGATGCAGCTCAATGTAAAAGGATTGAATTGAATTTTGTGCAAGTCATGGAATAGACATCTGAGTCAACAAGATGACGTAATCCATGACCTCTGACCTAAATTTAGTAGTATATGAAACAAATTATATCAACGAAACAACAGTTAGCTTTTTTCACAGCATATATTTGGTACAATCTCAGTAAACTCAGATATAATATCATGGAATATTGTATCTGAATTCAGCCCTATATAAATTTGTTAGCCAATCAGGTGGCTAGCTTAGTGAAACAATTTCAAAATCACGCCCACAGTAATTACACATGGTAGCATGGAGTCTAATATATAAACATTATCCTGAAACAGTATCCATATATGGCATCATTTCCAGACAGTGTGTGTGGTAAACCGTAAAGATCAAAGAGTTTACTCCCATCGAAAAGAGCGGCTGTGTTAGGGGGAAGAAAATATTAAAGGATTGTGCTGTGCGATTATGTTAATCTCCATGAACTAAACGTCAATCAAGTGATCTGAATGGTCAATATACATAGAATGTAACTTGTTGCTTTGATGATTGACCGAAAAATAGTCACATTTCTCATGAACCAATCCCATGTGTACTAGGGCTATCTAGGATAGAGATCCACACCGTTTAGTTCCTCACCAGTGAAAACATTGTGTCCTGAGCGGTATGGTACCATAGTGGTGACTATATATATCTTCACCGTAACGATACCATTGCGTTACCGGAGCACACACACAACCGTCGATGGTCCATTCTGGTACCGATATCATATGGTACTGTTATAGTGTAGATGTAGTCACCATGATGGTACCATATCGCTCTGGTCACAATGTTTCCACTGGTGGGTAACTTATATGTGTACCCCTGGTTTCAGCGAGGATGGGTGCACAGCAGAGATGACTGATATCATTTGGTTTACCAGAATTTACTTAGACACATGGATTATTTAAAAAAAAACATCTGTGAAAATGAAAGATTTGTTGAAGGAACACCACTTTTTGATGATATGAAGGTACATGGTCGCAAAAAAAATTCATCCGTCAGCCAAATTATGATAATTAACATTCGTACAACAATCCATCAAGCTCTCTTAAAAGTAAAAGTGAAAGTATCCTCCAGTCCGCTCTTCTTGTTGCAATTATCCTGCTTATTCCTGTGCTATGAATTAAGTGAAAGTATCCTTCAGCCGTCTTATACTGCTGCAACTGGAAGTATGTCAGTCCTCCCTTATTGTAAATGTAAGTGAAATTATCATATTTCTGCAGGAATTGTATTGTTTTGATTGCTTACCCTGACTTGCCTATTAAATGTACAAGGCTGTTGCGAAGTCACACTTGACCAGTTGGCATATCGATTGAAGGGTTCTTGTGTATCCTGACAGACAATACCTGTGAACTGATAGAGTATGCAGTGGGAATGTTATCCAACCTTGATTATGCATTTCTTACTTTTGCCTTGCTGATTATGTATATTCATGAAAAGGCAGGGGAAAAAGCTTTTCAATATCACCGTGTATTCCCATGCATCGACTGGTATACTTATAGTAACTTATAGTATCCTTCAGTCCTCTCATTGTTAATGCAAGTGAAAGTATATCCTTCTGTCTTATCATATTGTTAAAGCAAGTGAAAGTATCCTCCATTTGACTCATTAATTGTCATTGCAAGATAAAGTATGCTTTAGTCCTCTTGTTATTCATGTGAGCGAGTGCCCCTCACTGGCTCTCATGTTTGTTCTAATTGTTTGCTTGTTTTGTGGGCACGACTTCCATGTATCTAATACAATAAATATCGCATATCATATCATACCACATTCTTACATGATATGTAATAAATCAAATTTAAAGTGGGCCTATCGTAAAGTATACGGTATGTTCGGCCTACTTTAAATTTTATTTACTTTATATTAATGTTCTGTGGCGTTGAGTACGTAATTTTGAGTGGGTAAGAAATAAATGGATAAGATTATCATTATTATTAAAAATAAAATTTTGTTTTAACCAAGTGCTGGAGTCTATAACCTAAATTTAAGGTTGATTGCAGCGAAGTAGAGAATCAGAGCCTACTATTATTTGTATTGTTTCAATTGTATATTGTTCTATGATATAAAATATTTACGTCATTAACATTATTGAAATTAAATCCACCCATGTATATTTTTCATAGATTTATTGGACCTTTACTCTTTTAGTGTTGGTTTGAATAGTAGCGTGAAAAGTTTTTCTAAGTTTGAATCGGGGGGACCAACTAATTTCTTTTTATGAAAATTAGTTTTACCTCTCTTTAATATACTCCTCTGATAAATATTGCATGGTCCCTTAAATCCATACTATTAAAGGAGCCTTCGCCGGCTTCGTACGTGCCTCCGTCCGTGCCTCCGTTGTAGTGGGGCGGATATGTGGCAAAGTACAGGAGGATTGTGGGTTTGGTGGTAAAAGCATCAAAATTGGCACATTTGAAGTTTATTATATAGTAAACGAGTTTAGATATAGGGCCAAGCTAAATTTTCTCCGTGGATGCCCGGAAATGGCAAAATCCAAGATGGCCACCATAGTGAAGCAGATATGTGAAATAATTGTGGTAAAGACACCAAAATTGGCACAGTTGATGATCAGAATGTACTTAATGATTCCAGATATAGGGCCAAGCTCAATTTTTCTTTTATGCCCGTAAACTGAGACAATCCAAGATGGCCACCATGTGCGTTGTGAAAATCTATTAAACAGCATATCTCCTTGAATACATGTCACAAAAACATGATTAAAATGTTGTTTTATATGTTTTCGTACACAAGGAAGCCATTACTGATGCAGAAATATGACAATTTATCATATTTTATAACTTCAGGACATGTGTCAGAATATCTATATTAACCAGTCCATATGTGATCAATTTGATGATCAGTAGACACTAAACAATTTAAGATACAGTGTCATTACGATTTTGTGCAATATCAGCTATATGTGTGAACATCAAAGATTGTGTCCATACGATTCACGCATAACAAGAAGTTCCATATCGTAGTCACTTAAGAACATACATATCTGAATGCAATATTATTTTCTATATGTTTTCATGAACACAAAACATCGGGCAATCGACAGAAATGCATTGCAATCATAATTATATACGAATGCATGCGAAATAGCTGCAGTTTATGAACAAAACCCAAAATTTGTCCGATCCTTTAAGCAAATATCATTCATCATATCATTCTTATTATTTCCCCAGAAATAAGGCTTCCAATACCTAACTGCACCGAAAACCAACATAGATACGCCATCAAGAAACGCCACAATCAAGCAAACCAAAACAACATATTATTATGACAAATAAATCTGTGTTTCTCTTCTTGCAGATGACTGATTAGAACTACCATGCCAGCGAAGAAGCGATGTAAGATTGTACAAGATGACAGTCTGCAACCATCGACGTCGACAGCCGGCCATCACCATATGGATTGGAGCCGTTGTGCCCTGTGCCAAGTACATTCATCAGAAGTGCTCCACTGCCCAGCAAGGTCGAAGAGGACAGATGATGGGGTTGGGTAAGACCGCGTGGGTGACATTTTAACAAAGTTCCGAGACTTAGGCGAACAGCCAATTTCTGTGGACATAGCTCTGTAAGATGATGGCGATGGAATCTCTCAGACACTTGCCAAATATAGTGCCCAGTGGCACACATCTTGCCGTTTGAAATGTTCTTCAAGTCGACTGGCACGACTAGAGTCGTGAACAATACCTCCATGTGAAGGTGACACCCGAGATCGCCCTTACACGCGGCGCCATGTTGCATGCGAAGATGTAACATCAAAAGGTGACACATGTTTCTTCTGTGACGAAGGTGCAACAGAGAGTGCCCCTCTGCACGATGTTTGGCAAGTGTCTGAGAGATTCCATCGCCATCATCTAACAGAGCTATGTCCACAGAAATTAGCTTCGCCTGAGTCTCGGAACTTTGTTAAAATGTCACCCACGCGGTCTTACCCAGCCCCATCATCTGTCCTCTTCGACCTTGCTGGGCAGTGGAGCACTTCTGATGAATGTACTTGGCACAGGGCACAAAGGCTCCAATCTATATGGTGATGGCCGGCTGTCGACGTAGATGGTTGCAAACTGTCATCTTGTACAATCTTACATCGCTTCTTCGCTGGCATGGTGGTTCTAATCAGTCATCTGCAAGAAGAGAAACACAGATTTATTTGTCATAATAATATGTTGTGTTTGGTTTGCTTGATTGTGGCGTTTCTTGATGGCGTATCTATGTTGGTTTTCGGTGCAGTTTGGTATTGGAAGCCTTATATCTGGGGAAATAATAAGAATGTTCATATAATGATATTTGCTTAGGGGATCGGACAAATTTTGGGTTTTGTTCATAAACTGCAGCTATTTCGCATGCATTCGTATATAATTATGATTGCAATGCATTTCTGTCGATTGCCCGATTATTTGTGTTTATGAAAACATATAGAAAATAATATTGCATTCAGATAATTATGTATGTTCTTAAGTGACTACGATATGGTACTTCTTGTTATGCGTGAATCGTATGGACACAATCGTTGATGTTCACACATATAGCTGATATTGCACAAAATCGTAATGACACTGTATCTTAAATTGTTTAGTGTCTACTGATCATCAAATTGATCACATATGGACTTGTTAATATAGATATTCTGAACGCATGTCTTGAAGTTATAAAATATGATAAATTGTCATATTTCTGCATCAGCAATGACTTCCGTTTGTACGAAAACATATAAAACAACATTTTATTCATGTTTTTGTGACATGTATTCAAGGAGATATGCCGTTTAATAAATTTTCACGACGCACATGGTGGCCATTTTGGATTTTCTCAATTTACGGGCATAAAAGAAAAAATTGAGCTTGGCCCTATATCTGGAATCATTAAGTACCTTCTGATCATCAACTGTGCCAATTTTGGTGCTTTTACCACAAAAGCCACAATTATTTCACATATCTGCCTCACTATTGGTGCGTGTCACTGGGTAGCGATACTGTATAAGACTTGAGGGAGTGGTGACATTGTAGGATTTGACTGTATGAGAGTGAGGTTGGTGGAGGGAGACGGATAACGTATTGTTTAGAAACCGTGCTATTTCAAAAGGTTTAATAATGCAGAAATGCGCATCAGTGCCATGTGATTGTTGGCGGTTTTACATTTTTCAACTTCAACTTCATCTCTGAATACCATGATATATACGAACTGGAGTGCTGTATTTAGGCCATACGCCTAGATTCGGATGGTGGACTGGCCCCCGAGGCCCGCCCTCTGTACATGTTATTCGACAAATATATGTAGGTTTATTGTTTCCATGGGAAATTTAAACCGTACGACGTCGGGCATTACAGGTGAGTTTTTCTGAGTAGCCTTGCATTTACCAGGTTTATCACATGTTCAGGCGTTTACTGCATCAGACGTCGTCGATGCTCATCCATTAACATCTGTCATCACAGCTCCCGAGCTAGCTTATCTAATTCCACTTTAATAAGCCGGCGCTAGGGACCGTGTGAATAATTCATTGTCTCCACATGAACACCTGCAATAAAAGCGCGGATGAGATACTAAGGCTACGTCCGACGATTCACCGTATTCTTGGGTCTGAATGCGAGGTGCCGAGGGAAGCTTTCCTGTAGAGTCATATGGTTGCTTTTTAGTCGCCAGACATCAATTTCCCTCACTTCTTGCATATCGCTCCAATTTCAATCTTTTGGGTTCTTCATGGACATGTAATGTACATTCCGCTAGTTAAATGTCGTCTTATAAAGCGCATGTAATCCATAGCTACATCTTGAGAAGGAAACAATGTAGCCAGGGAAACATGTTCCATTTCTATATACTGACAACTTACTTGAGCTGGCACTTAAGCGCCGTAATAAGTTCGCACTCATTTGTATTCTATTAGTCACAGAAGAACATCGACGCTGATTGGTACCTCGTTTTGTTTGGATAATATTCCGACCAATCAGCGTCGAGCTTTTATCGCCGACTCGGCCGGAAGAAAATCCAGCGGGAAGCCGGGTTTGCAGTTAAAATGGTTTGAATACAAGAAAACACGCATGGATTTACCATAGGGCGATGTCATGGAGTAATGTCAGCACAGGTACGTTATGTATTGACACCCTGCTTGATAGAGCAGACCAATTTATGCGGTGATTGAAGAGATGACTGGCCCAAACTGCCTGTCCAGTGCGGTTTACACTGACATTTTCTGGCCACGATCTTGTCCGAGTAAAGAAAATTCAGCGTAACATCGGACTTCATCTGGGTGTACAGTGATAACTAGTAACAGTTGTTGGGATAATGACACGTCGACATAAACTATAGCATGTTCTCGTTCAATGGCATACAACTTTGGCACATTTCGTGCGCTGGTTCGATCGCTAGACCGATTTAAAAGAAGGTGTCTCAGGGTCATTTTCGAGGCCATGTTGTTAATCTGGTCTATGTATAGGGTATATAGTGTAATTTTCTATGCTTGGCAAACACGGCCTCGCGCTTTAAAATTTGACCATGTATGAGTATTATAGTAAGCTATATAATAATTTAATATTTCAAAGATGTTCCAAAAAAATTAAAATTTTAAAATTTAAAAAAATTAAAATTTTAAAATTTAAAAAAATTAAAATTTTGAAATTAAAAAACAATTAAATTTTAAATGTCCCAAAAAACTCTTTGACAAAACAGTGCTACTTAGCCCGTTGACGCGGTATATCAATAGCACATCTCCTGTATTTGCATACCTCGCTAATAGAATTTGCTGGATCCTGTGTGAAATGTAACGATTTCAATTAACGTCAGGAAGTATATTTGCAGGAACTGATTGAAAAGAAGACTATACCATCTAATTATAGAAAGCCTTCATTCAAAGGTTCACAAACTCTGTATAAGTATACCACACACCGCATGAAGACATGAAAGAGATACAATACTCGGGGAAATTACTTGAATCAGAACAGAAAACAGAGCGGTGATACGGATTTGAAGATAGAAACATCATGATGTCTTGTCGATATCAATGAAACCTATTGATCGCTACTCTTCATTGGAAAAACAACCATAGTATACATAAACATTGGTTAGTTTCCAGCACACCTTGTCGATGCATCCCACCCGTGAATGAGCAGACGTCAAATACACGTCCCCATGTCGGTGACATCGCATGCTGATAGCAAAATACGAGCGTAGCGTGCAAGATCTATGGCGCTACGTTTCGTAACTTGTGTCTAATTCCGCTTAACCCGGGGCTAGGGGCCGTATGAACCCATGTACTTCAAGCATCTCATGGTACTCATATGAACAGTCACAATCTAAGCGTGACTGAGATATATCATTCTTTAGATGACGACTTTACAACGAATATTATGGATTAGGAATACTGATCAGCGATACGGATTTGATATTTTTGGAACATCATGATGTCTTGCCGGCATCATTGAAAACTGTTGACCGCTTCTCTCTTGCAGGAAACAAACCTATGTTTTTGTATACTATGATTGTCTTTTTGAATTTGGTGCTAATACTGTTATATGGAAAATGGAATAGGTCTTTGGATTATGGACGCGGATATTCTCTAATGGACGACGGCTGGATTATGAATGACGGACTAGACGCTTGTAATCGCGGGTGACTCGCATTGAGTGAATATGAACCAGATACATGGCACTTATTTTATTATAACCAAAAGGTGGAAAATATTTATATTGTTTTACAAAGACTTTTGTTTGCAGAGTGAGTATGAATTGGTTCGACTATTTGGTAAATATGCGGCTGATCTACAATATTTTCTTCGTAGCTAACCGATATAAACACCATCCGCTATATGTAGATTATACGCATGGTATATAATTATAATTTTGAGAGATTCTTCAGTCATCCTGCTGAACTATATTCCCACAATGTATGCACGTATGCTATGAGTTATTCAGAGGAAGAAACCCGAGAATAATGTTTCCCTCTAAAGTGTGTATTCTCTCCCTCGGTGGCATAGTCGAAAGCAGTGATTATTACCAGCCCACCAACTCCAGATTCTGAGAGAGAACTTATAGGTATGGAAGGAAATCATGCCAAACTCACTTCACACGACTCAGTCTCTGAGACTTGTTCCACGCAATACAATCTATTTTATCGCCTTACACTGAGAACGGGCGAACCTGAACGCCACAAACCATCACTGAGTCCAAAATTATAATCAGGATTTAACTTCAGGCGAACAATGATTGGCCATTGTACCTGTCTGGACCGCAAATGGTTTGTAATGTATTTCAAAATGTTTCCGTAATATTTGACTCTCAAAGATATCAACACCACCATTTGCTATTTCAAGCTAGTCCGCTGGTGATTTTGGGATTGACGGCCATTTTTCAAGATTTTGCCTGTTTTTCCCAGTAGGTTATCTCCCTTCTTTAGTTTAAGAGATAGGGATTTCCTTTAAAAGTATGCTGCCGAGAATTTTGCCCAGTAACATTCATCCAATTTGGTAAATTTTGATAGACATTGTCACTATCTTCAAACAATTCGAATATAAGAAAAAGTTAAGTTAAGCGTCTAGTCCGTCATTCATAAATCAACCGTCGTCCATTAAAGAATATCCGCGTCCATAATTCAAAGACCTATTCCATATTCCATATAACAGCATTAGCCCCAAATTCAAAGAGACATTCATAGTATACATTAACATAGGCTAGTTTCCTGCAAGAGAGAAGCGGTCAGTAGTTTTCAATGATGCCGGCAAGACATCATGATGTTCCAAAAATATGAAATCCGTATCGCTGATAATTATTCTTAATCCTTATGATATTCGTTATAAAGTCGTCATCTAGAGAACGATGTATCTCAGTCACGCTTTGATTGTGACTGTTCATATGAGCACAATAAGGATCTTGAAGTACATGGGTTCATACGGCCCCTAGTCCCGGGTTAAGCAGAAACTAGACACAAGTTACGGAACGTAACGCAATAGATCTTGCACGCTGCGCTCGTATTTTGCTATCAGCATTCCATATGTATCGCCAAATTTGAGAAAGTTTGAGTGGAGGCGCTTGGTGGTAGAGCCCTGTTTTTTGGGACGTTGATTAGAATCGTCACATTTGAAACAGGATCTAGCAAATGCTACTAGGCGAGGTATGTATACGCCATATGCAGGTTCCACTGGAATATTACTGTCCAGAAAGGCATATTTTACGATGTCGAAATTGTAGTCATCTATTTTGTTATAAAGTCGACGAGAGAGAAGGCCCGCTTCATTTTTATAGAGACAGAGGTCCAAATATGATATGCCGGTAGGGCTATCTGTAGTTTCCTTCAAATCCAGTGAAGCTGGATATATATCCTTCACTGTGTCATTTATATAGCGATTATCCACAGCGAGAAGATTTTGTATGTAGCGTTTGGTGAATGAGAAGGAACGGGCTTTGAATTGATCGGTTTTTAAAAGAGCCTGCATGTAGTCATTCATAAGAGAACATATATAGGTCAGCCAAAAGGGGTGCACAATTATTACCCATTGGTATACGGATACTCCGGCTTCCTCCACCAACCAAACTGAATGTCACCATATGAGTGAAACAAACTTGAGTGTGACATTAGACCAAATTCCCTCCCTCACTCCCATTGGTATACTGTTGATGTATTGTGTTCCCAAATTTCACATAGATAGTTTTAATGAGAAATTCAAGCAACTCTATAAACAAAGAAACATCCCATGAACGATATCTTTTGTATGTAGTAGAGCTAAAGAATGCTTTATGGCTTTTGACAGTAATATATCTACGATCAGTTTCCTTGAACACAGATAATATTAATAAACTTAGACGGTCAATAAGGTCCTGATGAGAAATTGCAGTATAGAGAGTCGAGAAATCCCATGTGGATACATGTCTGTACGGTATGTGACCTTTAGCATCAAGTTCTTCCATAAGACATTCTGAATTTTTCAATATTCACATACATTCAACGCCAGAGTTTTTAGAAAATGCTTGTACTTTCTGAAGTGCCTTCATCAACAGGGTTGAAAGAAGCTTGGTGTAGTAGTTTGGGAGCCAAGTTGAAAAAGGCCTTATTTTAGAAATTTGCTCATCCCACCGGCTAGATAATTTTCATCTATACCATGTCTTTCTATGATCATTGCGGGTATTAACCAGGGTGGATGTAGCGTTCCAAGGTGGTGCAGATTGTTTTTATTGCTGCCGAAATGACACCCTGCAGATATTCGGTTTGTTCCACCATAAAATGGGGTAGATGACAGCCCAGCCACACTTATTTATAGCCTAATCAGTCTAAGCTATACTACATATTTACTCATATCCCGTGTGGATACTTCATAGTCTCCACATGAACAGCTGCAATAAAAGCGCGGCTGGGATACTAAGTCAACGTCCGAGATTTCCACGAATTCTTTCCTATAGAGTCATATGGTTGCTTTTTAGTCGCCAATTTTCCCCACCTCTTGCATATCGCTCCAATTCATAAATAATGGCAGAGTAATATAATATCATGATTTGTTTATGTAATCCAATCGTGTGGCGTCACGTGGGGACTGTCAACTGAAAAAACTATTCCCTCTCAAAAAAGGGGGTATAAGTATATGAATTGCTATATATCTCTTAACACTGATCCCATCTATCTAAAATTCATTATTTATTGTAGAGCAGTTAATAACCTTTTAATAACTAAGATCGTAGTTGTATTCGAATCCTATGGTATAACTGGGGGGGGGGGGGGGGGGGGGGGGTAAAACTCAAATGTTATTTGACATACTTATAAGAATCACCCAATTGCAAAAGGGGGTATGTGTGAATAATTTGGCATAGCTTTCTTATTAATAATCCTAAGTGTCTGAAATTATTATATTGTATTTAGTATATATGCCACAGATATATACAATCAGGATGTGGTTTTGTATCCCAATGTATGACATCATTCAGGGGCCGTATCCAAATATCAACTTGAAAAAATATTTCTTTCCAGAGAAGGCGGTTCATGTACTTCAGTGGTCGTAATTTCCTTATGAAATTTTTCTAAACATTATCATATACAGTTCAGCTTAGTGTTTATTATTATCAAAGGTAGTTTTTGTATCCCAGTTAAAGGATGTGACTTGGAGGTAATATTCACGTGTCAATTGAACAGAAAATGAACCCTCTGAAATACGTGTGTATATGTAATTAAAGATTTATATCCACCTTAAATATCATCTAAACTTAATTTCCGACTATTCCGCACTATTGGCAGAGTAACGTGCCAGCATTTGTTATTTTTTATTTTAACCGATGACAACAAATAGGGGCCATATCAGAAATACCGATAGAAATAAAATGCTCCCTCCCGCAAAGACGATATGGATATAATTACATTTTCATGATTATAGACTCATTGTGTCTAAACATTAACTAATATTCAGAATTGGTCAGTATGAGTAAAAGTAAAAGTGTTCTTGTATCTTAACCGTATGATATTACATGGTCTGTATTCAATTTACAAATGGACACCAATAAATAGGTAGTATGGTGTTACGGAAGTTTGCATGGTGCCAGGGAATATTCAGTCCAGTTTCACAATACAAGTGTACCACGTCAGAAGATTAATAGCTGGTGGGATTAAGCGAACATGGCTGTTGAAGACAATCATCGCCGAGCTGGTGAGCTGATTTTTAGGTTGGTGACCTAAAGTACCTCCCCAAACTGATCACGTGGGTAATGCATTGAAACTAGCTGTGCTGATCACAGGAGAACAAAGTGATACGATATAAATCACTCATGCGCGACAGATTAATAACGTTAGTACAGAGTGGCTTATCTGCTGGAGTTACCTAATTATAGTAGTTGGAATTCTCCTTTTAACAATAGTAATAGCCGCAAAGCAACTGCTTCCTTAATATATGTATCTTTTCGAAAACGCGAATATCGAAATCTCTCTATAACACATCATACCGGAAACATTTTGTCCTGGGTTAATTTGAACGTATTTCTACAATATTTCGTGCAAAAGATCCCGGATTACACGTCTAAGGCCAGACGTACGGATCACGCTTAATATGCCAAGAAGGAAAACTTCACACTAGAAGCATAATTCCCATCATTCAGACTTTTTAGGGAATATCGAGTTATTCTTTTAACTCTTTAGACCTTCATAGCTCGATAATGAGCACCCAATCAGCTACGTTTTGAAACGTATAAGTCTGATTGGTTACAGCCATGCGCAATCAGCGGATGGTAGACCGAAATTGATGACAGAAAGTTAGTATTAACACTTGAAGAATGGAGTCGATTACATGATCAAGAATCTGTTCAGCATCATTATATAATCAAATTGACATGTTGAGGTCAAATGACAGATTGTTATCAGATGCTAAGCGTAATTAATATATTTGTCACAATAAAGGTCAGCCTACACTAAAGTTTCCGTTTTAATCGTTTTGGAATATAAATCGTGCACTAATAATCAGAGATAAATTGAATATAACAGGGACAAGATGTCATTCAATGAAGGAATCGTTTTATTTGGGGCATTTATCTAAACCTCGTGAATGCACAATTATCAAAATCCAACGTTTCACGTCAAAACTCATCATCTTGGGCCCAGTTTTCCCTGATCTGTGATCCAATGTCCCTCATCTACAGATAATGGTACCCAATTCAGCTTCAAGGGAACTTTTAGAAATTTGAAATTTACTTCGTATAGAGTCAGCCAAATTAATTAGTAATGCGGGGAATATTTGCTTGGCGAGTGTGCATTTTCAATAAGATCAACGGTTGTTTTGTAATTTATCGATGAATTGAACAAAGGTTACTTAAACTAGCTGAAAAATCAACATGAAACTGTTGAAGTGAATTTGATGAAGCTGGAGGTGTACAGTGAGACCCTCAATCTCATGAGAAATTTAACATTTCTGACGATGGCCAAGGCCGCCATCTTGGATTTAGCAATGGTACTGTATGCGGCAAGTAAATATGCCATGATATTAAAGTTACCTGGATTTTTTGTAGCACTCATTCTGTAGCTTTTACAATTCTCATTCATACTCGTTTGACACAAAAAGCGCTAAACAATAGGGAACAGAGTATTTTTCAGTTGAAACTCATATTTGGCAGTCAAGTGAAAAGCTGAACTACAATTACTAACTCTGTGAATAACTGATGCAGTTGTTCTTAAGAGATATATAGTAAAACAGATACAGACGAACTATTCGTTGAGAAGATAAGCTGAACTTATGGCCTATGTCATGCTCTCCCATATTTTTCAACAAAATAATTTGTTCAGTTTGTATTTTAAAACGAATCTCAGTTCCATATGATAAGAATATGGCAACAATGTTCATTAATACACAACACAGTCCCGGCAGATTGGATCAGTATTGAAAAAAATATTGCTATATGATCAAACATACCCCCTTTAGCAGCCGCTAGTACGTGTTCGACTGGATATTTGAATATGGTTCCCAGACGACGTTTTTGAGTTGAAAAACTACAATTCATTCTGCTAATATATAACTTCGCTTTCAACTGATGAGTAATAAATGAGGCAGTTTAGACAGCCCAAATAATTATTAAGAGATATGTAGTGGGTCATTCACACATAACTCCCTTTTCAAGATGGAGTAGATTTGTGCAACTGAAATTTGAATACAGTCCCCAATTACATCATACGGTTGGAAGATAAAACTAAAGTACTAACTAAAAAAAAACACTGCTAAGTAATGTTGAGAATTATATTACGATATTCGGAAATATTTGGATCAGTAATAAGAAGGATATAGCAACACTTACACATACCCCCATTTTGGGAAGGAGTATGTTTTTTTTCAAGCTGACATTTGGATACGGCCCCCAAGGCGGTCAAACTATGTTGAGATACAAACACGAATCGTGGTGGTATATACATTTTATTCAGCATTTATGCCATTGCCAATGAACATCAGACAGATAGGGCCACTATTAATAAAGTTATGGCAGTTCAATCACACATACACTTTTTCAAAAGGCAATATTTTTTTCTGATAAAATTTCATTTGAATACCACCTCCAAATACACCATATGGTTAGGATACAACCACGGTGTTAGGTATTAAAAAACTTCGCGAGGTAACATGCAACAATATTTTGTCACGTTTACATAGATTGGTTCAATAATAAGGAAGATATAGCAATACAAATACACCTAACAATTTTTAAACGGGAGCAATTTTTTCAGTTGACATTTGGATATGGTCGCTAGGGGACGTTATGAAGTCGGGATACAGGAACAAATCTTGATAACACATATCTCATATAGTTTTAATGATTAATATATGATACAGTTTAGGCAGACTAGGCCGATAACAGAAAAAAACAACGGCGATTAGAATACACCTACCCCCATTTTCGGCAAAGTAACATGAATGTCTGTAGCGGGACATATCCTCCGCTATAAAAAAAAAACGTACCACTTTGGAACTCTAAATCCACCCTGGGTAATGCTCACGATAGTCATAGAAAGTCATGTTATAGATGGAAATTATCTTGCAGATGGGGTGAACAATTTCATCAAAACCCGATCCTGGCTCCCAGACTAGTGAAGCAGCTTCTAGAACCAGCTATGAATCTAGCTTTGTATGGTGAGTTTTGCATTTTGGGAGTCCGGTATACTTTTGGTATGTCGTTATGATTAAATACCTCTTTCCCTGGGAATTGTTTTGTGATTGTTAAATAAATCTAACAGAGTGAACGCAGTTTGGGAGTAAGTAGACGTATTTGATGATATGTTTACACTCATTTCTTTAACCAGCACCTGGTAATAGTAATAATTACATATGAATATATTATTTGGAGCTTTGTCCGTTGGTACTATGACGAATTTACTGTGGAGATTTGCTATAAATTCTTACGGATTGAGGTTTCTCAGTACTTGTTTTGCTTGGGGAAGGGTACTTCTGTCAATATGGCGGATTGCTCAAACGACCTTGCTCTTTGGTGCGGTCCAGCGAATCAGCGAGTAATGTAAATTCAACTTTTTCTCGCTTAAGGGAGTAGAGGACGTTCATTTCTAGAGGTTGATTTTTTTTTTAAATTTCAGGATTTTTTCACCCGGTTAGGAGAAGATGATCCATGAAAAAAAAAATTGGGGTCACCATACTCGTTAAAAAAATATGGCAGCCAAATGCATGTATACCACTTAAAAGCCATAACACTGAATACATAGGGAAATTAGATTTTTTTCTTCTTAGATGTTCAATAAATCATACTTCCCAAGGTCAAATTTTTCCCCTTTTGCTATATAATACTAAACACATATAGTGCTTGTTAAATATGTAATAAAAACAGGGGGACACCATACTTTCTTAGAAAAATAACAGATAAACGGAGCCTTTTCAGTCCTTTTTCCAGGAGAGGGTGGGGGTGGGGAATCGGGGTGGGTGTGGAGAATATTATTGAAGATCAATTTATTAGCCATTCAGAAGTTTTGTTTCAGTTGAAACTGAATAAGAGTGAATTTGGGGGGTATTCCGGAGGAATAATTTTTAATCTATGGAGCACTTTGCACCCTTCAACCGTTGAATTTAAAATGCCAATTTTTTTATCCATCCCATCACACTATCGAACCACCAGTAAACGCATAAATGGTTGTGTTGTGTCTTTTGTTGATTTTTATTCCATTTTGATATGTCTGGGTACTTTTGACAATTTGACAAATGACCATGTTGTAGCCCCATAAGAGCAGGGAAATGAACGTCCTCTACTCCCTTAAGCCAAGCAATAGCCTACTGTTCCAATGCAGACAGAACTATATTCTGGTCGGCCTTCAGATTTATTCTCCTACGTCCCTTCATAAGGGTCGAACTTTACAGACTACCTTGGTACCCCTGTTCCTAATAATTTTGAGTTTACTTCAGTTACCCCTGATGATGTGAAGAAGACAATAATGAGTCTAAAATCAGCAGCACCTGGTCTAGATGATATACGGATGGCTATGGTAAAACTGGTTTCTGATTACATTTCAACTCCACTTTCCTCCATTATGAATTCCTCTTTCATCTGTGGAATAGTGCCAACTATATTTAAACGCGCCAAAGTAACACCAGTATTCAAATCGGACGATCCTTCTACTCTGTCAAACTATCGACCAATATCTGTCCTACCTTGTTTCAGTAAAATACTTGAAAAACTGGCCATTATTAAAATAATAGATTTTCTTGATGCAAATGAAACTCTCTCCTCAGAGCAGTTTGGTTTTAGAACTAATCACTCGACATCTTTGGCAGCATGCTCTTTATATGATACACTGATCTCTGCAAAAGAATCGAAATGTTACAGCATAGTCTCCTTCCTTGACCTATCGAAAGCATTTGACACTGTCAACCATAACATTCTTCTCTCCAAGCTTGAACACTATGGTTTTCGAGGACTATCTAATACCTGGTTTAACAGTTATCTCTCGGACAGATCACAAACAGTTATATACAATGAGAAGTTATCGGAACCATTGTCTATTGGATATGGTGTCCCTCAAGGGTCAATCCTCGGACCTATACTTTTTCTTCTTTATATAAATGATATAAACAGCGCAACGGATATGTTGAAAATTACTCTCTTTGCCGATGACACCAGTGTCGTATTTTCTTCCAGCAACATATCTGACGTGTTTAATATTATGTCACAGGAATTACAGAAACTACATAGTTGGTTCTGCTGTAATCGCCTGTCATTGAATATTAAAAAAACCAAATACATGTTAATAAAACCCCATGTTTACCGACCAACGACTAATATACCTGGATTATATATCTCTGGAACAGAAATTGAACTCGTTCATCAATTTAAATTTTTAGGTATTTACATTAATGACCAGCTAAATTGGAAATCCCACATAAACTACATATGCAACAAGGTATCAAGAAACATAGGTGTCATAAATCATATAAAAAACTCGATAAATAAGAAAACACTGTATACATTGTATTATTCGATGATATTCCCATATCTATCTTATTGCAATGTTCTATGGGGAAATACCTATGCTACACATTTGAATCCCCTTGTCTTGTTGCAGAAACGCGCCTTGAGAGTAATAACCTTATCAAAAAAACTAGACCATACTACACCGTTATTTACAGAATTAAAAATTCTACAACTATGCAAACTAAACTTATACTCTTGCCTTCTGATGGCTCATAAATTTTTTCACAACCCAGACCTGCTACCATCAAAATTCCGTTTCTACTTCATTAAGCAATCCGATGTACATATTTACCGAACTAGGGGACAACTTTTAAACCTATATCGCCCGATCTATCGATCAAATCTATCATTTTATACCCTCAAAATAAAAGGACCTCGTGAGTGGAACATACTACCTCCTTCAATTAAAAGCATCAATTCCATTTCTCTCTTTAAGTCAAAACTCAAGACATACCTTATCGATAACTGACATGTATTACATAGTTGCATGGATACTCGTATATAACTGACATAATGCCTTGCTTATATTTCACTTCATGAAAACGTTTTGGTGTATCTTGCCATATTTAGTCTTATTTTGGGATAGAACAAGCCCTTACGGGTTTTATTCCCGCCAATTCTGCTCATACGGCTAATAGTACCAGTGTCTAATCTTTTTCTTTCTTTATTTTCTTCTTATTGTTACTGATAGTCATTGGTGTATACCCTCACTATTTGGTGAATAAATTCAATTCAATCAGGTGTAATCTCAGGTCCTTATCACTCACTGTATCAAGATTACCAGTCACAATATGTTGGCATGGTGTATAGATAAAGTTTGACGATTCACAATCACAACTATAGCCCCTCGAAGTGTGTAAGTTCCATTCAAACTCCTTGATAGCATTAGAGCATACTTATATGAAATGAAAGGTGATTCTGTGGACTTAAAATAGTTTGATACAGCGTTGCGTACCTCTGGATCATTCAGGATTCGTGGTGAATTAATAATGTCCAGTCCTTATCTAAGTAGTTGAGTTTCAAGAAAAGCCGACCTTGAGATGTTTCGATTATGTTCACTGGACGATACAACCGAAAATACGCTATATCTTGACATACTTTTGTGATTTTGGGTGGTATTATATTTCCTGAAGATGCAGATTGTTGTATATCTCTGGCTATAAGGCTATGTAGGCTATGTATACTATTGGGTGTGTTAGTTAAAACCACTAAGTAATTTAAAGTGATATAATCGTGAATCATCGCACTATTAAACTTTCTCCAACCATGGCTTTCTCCAATCATAAACCATACGGAAACACTGACCCAAGTTCTAGCATCCAGAATAGTACCCGTTCTCGCATTTTTCTCTCAAATCCAAATGGGGAATCCTTGGTAGATGCATAGACGACGTCTTTGATCTGAATACTAAAGTTATCCCAGCCATGGTCGGGTCCAGCAAAATGCTTACCTATAAGCAAGTGCATTTTCCTGACGGATTTTCTGTGACCATTCACCCTAAGATGGAGTCTTTGGGTGGTCTTGCCAACATACTATTTATATGATTTTTTTCGTGAAAATGCTTCAAAACCAGGGCTATTATTTTATGTTTTCTGGGTTATCAAATGGAGCATGGGTCAGTACATTTAACAGTGTCTAAAGCTAGAAAATGCACACGAACCTATATTGCTTTCTTTCTTTTTCCTCATATTACACAATGATGAATGCAATACAGATTATTCAAAAAGTTAATTACTTTGATTTACCATTACCGGACATCCTTAACAGAAAAAATGTGGGACAGATTGATTGACCACCTCCAAAATTTGCCGCTTGGTGTCTGGCTGCAGGACTCTATCTCTGGTCGTCGTATCTCGAAAAACTGGTGGGGAATATGGGCTAAATTTGTATATGCTTTAGCAGAAAGGCTTTGCTACCTGGTGTGGTGGGTCATTTGTGAAGTTGAAAATAAGGGACTATAGTTTCTAAAGATGTGCTCAGCCAATTAACTAAATTTGCGATAGTAGAAGTCCATCAGCTTGCAGTTCAGGGAATATGCTTTTCATGTTCACATCTTATCTGGAAGATGGATCAAAATAACGAGAAAAGTAAAGCGGTAATAAATATTTATTGTAGCTTAGAGTGTTCATGGCACTAAAACGTCACTGCAAGTTTTGCTGCTCTGTCGGATTCCATTCACCGAGTCTCTCAATCTGATTTCAGCTTCTTGTTCATGAAATTAATTAAATGATGATCCGTGGCAGGAGCGATTTTCTGTTGAGGAAAGATATTCAATATATATAAAAATATTGGTCGTGAATCTATCGATAATTCTGTGCACAAGAGAGATCTTGGCGAAACAGACAGATCAGATCATTCTGATGATCTCTCATCGTTAGAACGGAAATAAGACACAAACTTTTATACAACAGTTACTTCTTTCTAACTTCAAAGCGAACATCTCTGTCAGGTCTTATGATAAAGCAATACAATTAAAATGTCGGTCAACATTTGACTTTGATGTCTCAACATTTTTTTTAATATTCGAAACACCAAACCTGACAGTGAGGATGAAACTACAGTATGTTTAGTCAAAACCTACCACAGGCATTTTACCGCTACAGCTTGCCGGAGGAGTAAACACACTGGGGTCCTTTATACCGTCCGTGATATTATGGTATGTCATACCTTGTACAGTCCTTGCTGAAAGAGAGAGGGCCAGAACAGATTCTTATAACATTGTAATGACGTCTGGGGAATTATCATTTTCAGTTCAACTGGCATTCTCTGTAGGTACAGCCTGGGGCCGCGTATAGGCAATATCTACTTTGATTAATGGTGTTCCTTCGACTCTCAGCGGTCATTTGTTTTTCACACAGAACTTTCGCATATACAATCGAAATCTGTCTTTCGCATAACACTCTCATTAAGGAACTTAATAAATACAAGCTAGTCTTTCCTACTAGGGTTAATCAGTCAGTATTTTCAATGAAGACTATGATCCATTATACAGTTTCCACATGCGGCGTCATATCTGTTTCAAGAATTCTGTGGCTAGACATGGGTTTATTGCGACTGGTCAATTGGTCCCTATCACCAGATTAGGTACCGGAATGTAGCGCCATGCAAAGGTTCATCAAAGATTGCAGATTCGGTATTTTTTTTGTGATAGGATTCTCTTCATGCTAACCGAAATATCGACCAGTATCCATTGCATTGCCTAAAGGCAATGGATATTTGGATTGTATTGCCTGTATACTATGATTGTCTTTTTGAATTTGATGCTAATACTGTTAGTTAGAAAATGGAATAGGTCTTTGTCTTTGGATTATAGACGCGGATATTCTTTAATGGACGACGGCTGAATTATGAATGACGGACTAGACGCTTGTAATTTAGGGACACTTTGTGTGGAAAGGTACAGAGTGTAAGATAAGAGAAAACAAAGCCAATAGACCATAACAAGTGCGGATGAAGATACAGAATGTTAAGTTAAACTAGCCAACAAATGTTCGATTGCATCATTCAATATCCTGTACCGATTCTTTACATCCGTAAACTGAATGCTGAAGATTCCCAGTCTGATTTAGGGGTTAACGAATGAAACAGATACATATAAAAACAGAGAGTAGCGAAAGAAATTGAACGCTTAGCTGTTAAACAATGCACATATGAGAAACGTAAAATGTAAACAGACATACCTCCGTGGCTTGACTGCCCATACATCGCCTCTGCTACAGGAACACATGGGTTACTGGTTGTTGTGGTCACATAGATCATGGCATCCTGTGACACTGGAATCACATACGAGTCGACTATCAACATGTCCCCACTTTGACCGTAGTAGATTTTGCCAGTTGATATGGCATTGTCTGAAATATAGCGAATATGAATAGCTCTACATCAAAATACTATTAAGAGGAAAAAAAAAGAAGAAATTTAACGATAATGAGAAAAAAACAACAAAACTTGCTGGTAAGAAGTACGCTGCCTATGTATGCTCTCGTTGCATTATATTTTCTCAACTGTATATCATATCAGTACTAATGCATCGGCCGGACATACCTGGTACACAGTACTTCATCATCTGCCCTGTAAGCTGTGATGGGGTACACTTGCTCCCTATTATTGTGTACATCATTTTCTGAAAGAGAAATTAACATAGAGAAAAAATATATAATAATCAACATGGCTGATATAGGTCAAATTAATCAGTACCTATTCGGTTCTTATTAAGTTTTAAATTTAGGTTTCCCATTCCTGTGTTCCAATAATGTAATTCCGCACAGGAATGAGCACGAAGTTAGAGTGATAATCTAGCATTTCGCAATCAGTAAAATATTCTAGGGAATATTTCAAAACAAGCGAGTATTTGATACGACTGATCAAAATACAGAAAATAAGGGTACCAGGAGAATTTTCGCACAAATGTATCCATTCGTCCTCGTTCGTTCAACATTTTTGTCTCCCACCGCATTGCGGCCGTGTACTTTAAAATGGGTCTCACTTCTTCGTGTCCGTGGATGTCTGTTCGAATTCTTCGCAAGCGGTAACTTCCAAACGCTTTGTCGGATTCTTCCGTAATTCGGCATATGCATTTCTTGCGACAAGACGTCGGTTTGTATTGCGTTTTAGGAAGATCCGCCTGAAGGTGCCGCCATATGGTCTTGTTCCAATCTCATCTGCATCTCTGTGGATGTCCATGGACGTCCGTTCAAATTTTTCACCAGCGATAACTCCCAAACGCTTTGTCGACAAGAGGTCGATTGGTAATGCGTTTCAGCACGATCTACCTGAAGGTGGCGCCACTAGGGTTCGTTCCATCCTTTTGTGGATAATCATGTAATAACTTTGGAACGCGTCATCTGGTTCCTTCGAAATACCGGCATATGTATTCATTGCGACAAGATGTTGATTGGTATTGCGTTTCAGGAAGATCTGCCTGTAGGTGGCACAACTAGAGTTCTTTCCGTTCTTGCGTGCTGCAAGCGATAACTTGGAACCTCTTTTTCGCTTTCCAGGTAATAACTTGAGAAACACTGATCGGATTCTTCTCAAATTTGGTATGCCTATACCATGCCATAAGAGATGTCGCTTGGAATTGAGTTTCGCTCACTTGCGCGTACAGGTAGCACCACCGGGCAATAACTTGAGAACTGTTAATCGGATTCTTCCCTAATTTGGTATGCGTATACCTTGCCATGAGATGTTGCTTTGGATTGCGTTTCATCCACTCCTGCTTACACGAGGTGCAAAATCTGAAATTTGTTTCCGGGCAATAGCTTGAGAACTGCTCATCGGATTCTTCTCAAATTTAGCATGAAAGTACTATGTCGGAAGAAGTTATTTTGGATTGCCTTTCGCTCACTTGCACTTAAAAGTGGCGCCACCTCATGGCAAAATCCCAAATTTGTTTCCGGGTAATAACTTGAGTACCGCTCATCGGATTCTTCATAAATTTGGCATGAACATTCCATGACATAAGATGTCGCTTGATATTGCGTTTCGCACACTTCGGGACAAAATCTAAAATTGGTTTCCGCGGGCAATATCTTGTGGGCCCTCCTTGGATTCTTCTTGAATTCGGTATGCAGATACCATGCCACGAGATGTCCCTTAGGATTGTATTTCGCCTGCTTCTGTCTACCGGTGGCGCCACCTGGTGAAAAAATACGAAATTTGCTCATCGAATTCTTCTCAAATTTGGTATGCATATGCCATGAACTGTTGTCTAGAAATGTGTTTCGCACATTTGCACCTGCAGGTGGTGACACCTGGTGGCAAAGTTTAAATTTGGTTTCCGGGCAATAGGTTGAAGACGCCTTCAGTTTCTCGTCTAATTTGCTTTACAGAGAATATGCCATGGGCTGTCACTCGGGGTTGCATCTCATTTACATAATTTCCGTGCTTCACTGCGTGGAAACAATATTACAGTAGCAATCAACGTTCAGTCAGTCGTTCCGAGATCATCTCAAAGGTTTGGGCGGAAAGATCCTTCCGCTTCCTACGCCTATGAAGTAGCAGTTGCCTCCCTCATGTATATACCCTGAGATCAACAACGCTAAAAAATACCGCTGCCATTTCGGCGGGGGTCCTAGCATCCTCTGCCTGCTTGTTGTTGATCAATGTGCCTGCGTACCACGCTTGAATCTCTTACCATGCGTACAATGTGAATAATTTCAATCCAACAATATCAGATCCCTGCAAATTTGAAGAAAAGCAGTTATTCTTACCGTCTGGTAATTTTGAATGACTGTAATAACTTGCATTTGTCCATCAACCGTGAGATCGCTGGTGAATGCCATCTTCGTATCGGTGTAGTCGTACGATATGCTGACAGTGCCCTGTGAAGACGAGAACAGCGATAAATGCATTTAGATTTGTTTAGCCTGTTAGTGTTAAATGAAGATTATTTATAATTAAAACTTTCAGCTTTATGCCGGTTAAAGTGATCTTGATTTTGACCATCCACGTGCTCCAATATTCCACGTTCTTCCGTTACGTAGGTTGTACTATTAGAACACACTTCATGGTGGTGAAGATAATACGAAATACTGACATTGGCAATATGGCCGGTGCCATTTTGGGCGGAGCCTTGCGCCTCATTGATGTATCCCTCCCATTGATCAGGGGTGCAGCAGTACTTAGTCTGGGCGATAACCACGGACACAAACATCAATAGGACGACAAGACGTAGCATGGTGGACATGAAAAGTTAAACGTGATGGATGCTGGACGATTTGTGTTATACGTCATATGCTTGGTGGTTGCTATGATTAAAATTGTGCACATCAAATTATCACATGTATATTAGTCTTGTGTTTGAGAAGTATATCAGGTATATAAACACTCCTATCCTTCTCGTTCAACATTATAGCTTTATCAGCTATCCAAAGGTTAGTCCGGGCCACGCCAGACCATGTCAAGCTGCTATCGCTACAGTGTCAATATTTATCGCTTTTCGATTTCTGTACTATTAAATCTACGATGTCTGTTTGTCCGTGTGTCTGTGTTTTATAAGTCTATAACAACGTGATGTGGAGATACAATATATATGTTGAACTAAGGTGATGAGATCATGGGATTGTAGTAGGAAGATTAGGTAAATCACGGGTAGATATAGGTACTCTATATGCGTCGTTCTCTTTCATAATATATTCAGCGTTGTTCACCATCCACATAAATTTAACGCCTGAATTGTTTCGAACAGCTTCACCATATCTTTCTCAAATGATTTTATATGGTCTTGTTGTAGGGCTCATGTCAAAGTGTTTCTTTACTTAGGCCCTCAGACATACCATTGGATGGTTATTGCATTTAAACTGCGATTGGCGTAAATGTAGAGAGAGAGCGAGAGAGAGAGAGAGAGAGAGAGAATTAAGGTTTAACGTTGCGTTAAGGAATATTTCAGCTATTTAGCGTCGGTCAAACAAAATTCTAAGTATTCCAAGAAAAACAAGTTAAAAACCCAGCAATCCAGAAGGAATCAACACAACACACCAAAAACAGGTACATACATTAAAATCTATACAACAAATATATTTCCCTCAAATAACCGAAAATAGAGTCTTCTTTCATCCGATTAAAAAGATCTCTAAAGTAGCTGCTTCATAAAAAGAATCTCTTACAATCTTGAAATCAATACATTCGATCAGAGTATGTTTCAGTGTGAGAACTTCGTGTCATCGAATACACCTTGAGCCTGGTTCATTTTTTAGTAAATGTTCGTGTTAATCGTGTATGGTAGAGTCTAGATCGCCTGATCATGGCTTGATCAAAACGTTTCTAGCTGCTCAGATGAGTATATGCTACAGCTTTTTGAAACTCACGAAGTTTGTTATTATCTACAGCATATCATAAAGATTGTAACAACTCTCTCGCATGGAAGGTCTGAAATCGCTATATGGGATTCCAACAGGATCAACCTCATTATCTAGGGCAAAACGTACAAATTTCATCAGCTTCAGTATTTCTTTTGATGTCAACGTGACTAGGCAACCAACAAAACACAACATCAATCTACGATGAAATCTACGGTCATATAATTATAGAATGTTCAAGATGGTGAGATGAGTGGAAGGTCCACTCTTAGTCGCTTGAGGGCATGACACTGAATCTGAGAATATTACACATCTTCCTCCAATAGTAGATCCAATACTTTCTAAAGCGGACAATAGAGCTTTGGCTTCGGCAGTGAAAATCGAACTTTTACCTGGAAGTCGACAGGTTTTAGCTTTGAAACTAAAGATACAGTGTAGTAGCACACGCCACTTTCTCACCATCTTTAGAACCATCTGAATAAACAGCTTGATGCGATCTATATATATCTCTCAATAGACCAAATTCTTATGTATACACGAGATCGCTCGTGTCTGCCTTTTTATATTTCGTCATTGTAATATCTGGCTAACTGCCATGATGAAATTGGTAAGAGCTTGTTAGGTAAAATTTTACTAAACTTAATACCAGCTGCTATAATGTTTGGTTTCATCCGAATTCCAAGCGGTGGAATAATGGAGGTTTTCTTTAAATACAAATCCACGTATTGAGGATGGAAAACACAGGATTTGAGCGACTAGATCGAAATTTTGTGATATATTGCAGTGCTAGTTTAATTCTTCGAAGTTCTAAAGGAGATTTATCTGCTTCGACATATAAGCTTTCTTTAGGTGATGTTCTGAACGCTCTGAGGCAAAATCTTAGTCCCTGATGGAGATTAGGATCAAGCTTTGCCAATTTGATTTACTTGCACCCTTGTAAACAATAGAGACGTGATCAAGCTTAGAACGGGAGAGGGAATTGAGGTTTAAAGTCGCGTTCAGCAAAATTTCAGCTATATACCGATGATCAAACAAAATTCTAAATACTAAAGCCAATAACTAAGTAATCCAACGCATTAAAACATACACACGTTAAAACTTATGCAACAAATCGATTTCTCCCAAATAACCCAAGACACAGTCCTCCCTCACCTGACTAAAACATCTTTCAAAGTAGTCGTTCGATAAAAAGAATCTCTTACCATCTTAAAATCTATACAGTCGATCAGAATATGTTTCACTGTGAGATCTTTGTGGCATGGAATATACCTTGGGACTGGCTTTTTTTCAGTAAATGTTTGTGAGTCAATCGTGTATGGCCGATTCTACATCGCCGGATCATGGCTTGATCGAAACGTTTCTGGCTGTTCCGATGAGTATAGCCTTCAGTTTTTTGAACTCATTAAGTTTGTTATTATTCACAGCATCCCATAAAGACTGAAACAACTCTCACATAATTACATATAGAGGGTCTGAACTCGCTATATGAGATTCCAACAGGATCAACCTCATCATCTAGGGCTGCCTTAGCCATTCTATCAGCCTCAGTATTACCTACAAAGTTACAAAGCAACCAACAAACACAATATCTGCCAGAAACGTATTGATCAAGCCATGATTAGACGATGTAGAATCGACCAAACACTTTTATCAAGCAGCTACTCTGGAAGATCTTTTTAGTCGGGTGAAAGAAGATTGTGTTTTGTATTATGTGAGAGAGATCGATTTGTTGTATAAATTTTAATGTATTTAGATGTTTTTAATGCATTAGTTTACTGAGTTGTTAACTTGAATACTTAGAATTTTGTTTCATCGACGCTATATTGCTGAACTTTTAAACCTTAATTCCCTTTCTCTCAGGTTCCTGATGCAAATCTGATACTGAGGCAGTGTTTGTAGGTTACTGTCTTGCACAATAGATTTCCGTGATTTGACACCACAGAACATACAGGTATCTCTAAACTGTGTAGAATAATGTTATAACCTCCATCACTCGCGATAAATTTATTCAGTGACCTTAACTTTATTATTTAAAATTGTAACTTCCAGTATTTCGTTTCTGATGAAAACATGGATTTTATGGACATATTATGACGAATTTTGCAGGACATTCCTAATGAGTGTACGGCTGGAAAACAGGAAAACTTCTATTGACCAGAAAACTCAAATTAGAAATAGAATTTCCGTCAAAATGAAGTTTTCATTTCGTCACATATTTTGGCGGAGATTTCGAATAAGACCATACGAAACGTTCGACTGTTCATTGCATGAATTTCAAAATATTAGTTAGAAACGTTGATGCAGACATGATAGTCATACGGCTCCATCGGAGTGGATTCAACACAAGAATTCTTTTCATCAAGCCGGCAATTTAGAAGATCCTTTTAGTCGGGTAAAAGAAATCGGTCTGTTGCAGAAGTTTTAGTGTATGTACATGTTTTTGGTGTGTCGTGTTGATTACTGCTGGGTTGCTGGGCTGTTAACTTGTTTTTGTTGAAATACTTTGATGTTTGTTTGATTGTCGCTATATAGCTGTAATATTGCTAAACGCGACGTTAAATCTTAGAGAAGAGAATTGGCTCGTCGTAATACTTTTGCATATAACACTCTTGGTATACGGGCTTCGAATAGAACATTAAATTACAAGCGTCTGGTCCGTCATTCATTATTCAGCTGTCGTTCATTAAAGAATCTACGCGTCCATAATCCAAAGATATATTCCATATAACAGCATTAGCACCAAATTCATACCTATTTCTCTATAAAAATGAAGGTCTTGTTCTCACGGCAAAAGATACAATCAGATTTTCAAACTGGCAACTATCCCGTTAAGGGGTCACGTCCAATCACTCGGAGCGGTTTCTCGATAAATATATCGTCTCGAAGGGTCCGGATTCATCTCAATTGGTTATTTTTTTATTTCAAAAACATTTAAAAATTGGGGCTAACTGTCACATGAAATAAAACTTTCGATTATTGACGCGGAAATTCTTTTATGGACGATGATTGAATATTGAATGTCGGATCTGACGCTTACTATCATCCAGGGTTCTACTAGTTTTCTAGAAATAAAAGACCATCTGGACCCCTCTTGAAATCACTCGACCCGTTTCGAGATCGAAGCGAGATGCTTACAAATGAAATCAAAGGCCTATCGATTCACAGTAGAAGGTTGAATGGATTGATTCAATAATAACAGCCTTCAATGGATTGAACGGGTCACATAATACAACTCAATGCCAGTAGAAATTTAAGCGAAGAACACACTTGCTCAATATTCCTAGTGTAAAAGCCAAATTTATAATACTTTTAAGCGAAGCTCTTCTTGTCAAATTCCTCCGCCGTTGAGTGCCCGTTATGAATGTATGGTATCTAGGCCCCGATCTTCGAAATTCCTCTTTTTGGAAGCCGAGGTGGCCGAGTGGTTTAAAACGTATTATCAATAATAACCGAGAACGGAAACCCACAAATAGAATAACTATTTATTATCCATCAGAGTGTACAGTAGAACGATTCATCATAAATAATATGCACTCGTGTCTGTGATAATACATACACCCGGCACTTCTCACGGCCGTACCATGTCCTATACCAAACACCCCATTTCATCATAGATTGCTCAATATCATCTCTCATTCTTTACTTCCTCTGAATTTAACCCTACATGTACGACACCATACATTGTATACCAGCGTCCTCTTACAAATTCGATCGAGTGCACACGTCGGTATCTTCTTCCCACGGCCAAGTCGAATGCCGGCCAGCTGCATTCAAAGCGATGTGAACTTCTTACTCATGTAATATACTGAATGGTGGTCGAAGGCAGGGACGTTTTTCTGATGAAAAAGCAAAAGTCAGAAGAAATAGATCTTATCAGCAACAGGATTGACATAATTTCAGAGATACTCCTTACCTGTATTGTTATTGTAGACGAACAGGAGCCGTCTACTTAGCAAATTCATCAATTACGACATTCAGGTGCATGCCAATGCATTGTTGTTGGTTCTTCCACTGGGCAATTGTATCTATAGATGTGTATAATTAAATATTTTTGTGAACGCTTAGGGAGTTCACATGGACACCATGAGGACATGTTTACACATTTCAATGATTTCCTTAGGGCAACAATAGCCGGGGTTAAGCAACAATAGATACACCTACAGAGCGTTCACATTTACACCATGGATCGAGAGATCACAGACCTGCCTCCCTGATCGATCGACACCAATCTTGCCCACAGATAATTGACCTCAATTCAGAACGTCTCGTGGCCGTGTCACTTTTCTGATCAATCGTCACACAGCTTACAAATGAATGAAGATATACGCGCTTCCAAATCTACTTGATGCACGATTGGATAATACGACAAAGTTAATGGTTAACTATCTGGTTAATGGAGGCAATATAATTAGTCCTTTTTGCTCTTGATGCTCTTTTACTCTTCTTAAACGATGTATGCCCAATACCAATCCGATAGAGCTTTACAGTACAAGCGTCTGGTCCGTCATTCATAATTCAGCCGTCGTCCATTAAAGAATATCCGCGTCCATAATCCAAAGACCTTTTCCACATTCCATATAACAGCACTAGCACCAAATTCAAAAAAGACAATCATAGTATACATAAACATAGGCTAGTTCCCTGCAAGAGAGAAGTGGTCAACAGTTTTCAATGATGCCGACAAGACATCATGATGTTCCAAAAATATAAAATCCGTATCGCTGATCAGTGTTCATAATCCATAATAATCGTTCTAAAGTCGTTGTGACTGTTCATATGAGCACCATGAGGATCTTGAAGTACATGGGTTCATACGGCCCCTAGCTCCGGGTTAAGCGGAATTAGACACAAGTTACGAAACGTAACGCCATAGGTCTTGCACGCTACGTTCGTATTTTGCTATCAGCATGCGATATGTATCGCCAAATTTGAGAAACTTTGAATGGAGGCGCTTGGAGGAATAGCCCCGTTTTATAAGTTTCTGCAACAATGTTTTGTGACGTTGATTGAAATCGTCACAATTAACACAGGATCTAGTAAATGCTACTAGGCGAGATATGTATACGCCATATGCAGGTCCCACTGGAATATTACTGTCCAGAAAGGGATAGTTTACGATGTCGAAATTGTAATCATCTCTTTTGTGATAAAGTCGACGAGAGAGAATGCCCGCTTCATTTTTGTAGAGATATAGATCTAAATATGATGTACCTGTAGGGCTATCTGTAGTTTCCTTCAAATCCAGTGAAGGTGGGTATATATCCTTCACTGCGTCATTTATATAGCGATTATCCACAGCGAGAAGATCGTCTATATAGCGTTTGGTGAATGAGAAGGAACGGGCTTTGAATGGATCGGTTTTTGAAAGCGCCTGCATATAGTCATATTCATAAGAGAACAGATACAGGTCAGCCAACAGGGGTGCGCAATTAGTACCCATTGGAATACCTATATGCTGTTGATATATTGTGTTGCCAAATTTCACATAGATATTTTTAATGAGAAACTCAAACAACTCTATAAACAAAGAAACATCCCATGAATGATATCTCTTATATGTAGTAGAGCTAAAGAATGCTTTATGGCTTCCGACATTAATATATCTACGATCAGTTTTCTTGAACACAGATACTATTAATGAACTTAGACGGTCAATAAGGTCCTGATGAGGGATTGTAGTATAGGGAGTCGAGAAATCTCATGTGGATACATGTCTGTACGGTATGTGACCTTTAGCATCAAGTTCCTCCGTAAGACATTTTGAGTTTTTTAATATCCACATACATTCAACGCCAGAGTTTTTAGAAATAGTGGCGCAATACCTTTCCCAAAATGCTTTTACCTCCTGAAGGGCCCTCGTCAATAGGGTTGAAAGAAGCTTGGTGGTGCAGCTTCTAGAACCAGCTATGAATCTAGCTTTGTATGGTGATTTATGCATTTTGGGAGTCCAGTATACTTTTGGTATGTCGTTATGATTGGTTGGAAGACAAATACCTCTTTCCCTGAGAAACGTTTTGTGATTGTTAAATAAATCTTCCAGAGTAAATGAAGTTTGGGAGTAAGTAGACGTATTTGATGATGATAGGTCTACACTCAATTCTTTAACCAGCACCTGGTAATAGTAATATTTACAGATGAATATTATATTATTTGGAGCTTTGTCTGCTGGGACAATGACGAATTTAATCTGGAGATTTGCAAGAACTTCTTGCGAATTGAGGTTTCTCAGTACTTGTTTTGCTTGGGGAAGAGTACTTCTGTCAATATGGCGGATTGTTTCAACGACCTTGCTTTTGGTGAGGTCCAGCCAATCAGCGAGTACTGTAGGTTCAACTTTTTCTCGCTTCGATCAATCAATAACGTACTGTTCCAATGCAGACAGGACTATCTTCTGGTCAGCCTTCAGATTTATTATTCTCGGCTCTCTATATTTAGGTCCTTTCATCAGGAGTAATTTCAGGTCCTTATCACTCACCACATCAAGGTCACCAGTCACAACATGTTTGCATGGTGTATAGATAAAGTTCGACGATTCAAAATCACAACTATAGCCTCCTGACGTGTATAAATTCCAGTCAAACTCCCTGACAGCATTGGAGTAATTGAAAATTTTGGTGGCTATAGATTTAGTATACTTATATGAAATGCAAGGAGGTTCTGTGAACTTAAAATAGTTTGGTACAGTGTTGCGTACCTCTGGATCATTCAGGATTCGAGGTAAATTAATAATGTCCAGTCCTTTATCTAAATAGTTGAGTTTCAAGAAAAGCCGACGTTGAGATGTTTCGATTATGTTCACTGGACGATACAACCGAAAATACGCTATATCTTGAGATACTTTACTGATTTTTGGTGGTATTATATTTCCTGACGACGCAGATTGTTGTATATCTCTGGCTGTTCGATCTAAAGCTCTCAGAGGTAAGGCATACAGAACTGACGTAAGCTATGTATACTATTGGGTGTGTTAGATAAACCCACTAAATAATTTAAAGTGATATGATCGTGAATCATCGAACTATTAAACTTTCGCCAACCATGGCTGCGATGCCTCCGTTGATGGGGTTTAAATAGCTGCGTAATGTTGGATATATTTGAACGGCGGTTTGTAGCATTCCCGAACCCACTGCCATTATCATTTAAACCAAACGGAAACACCGATCCAAGTTCTAGCACCCAGAATAATTCCCGCTCTCGGATTTTTCTCTCAAATCCAAAGGGGGAGTCATTGGTAGATGGATAGACCACGTCTATGATCTGAATACTAAAGTTATCCCAGCCATGGTCAGGTCCAGAAAGATGCTTACCTATGAGCAATTGTTTTTTACCTAACGGATTTTCTGTGACCGTTCACCCTAAGATGGAGTCTTTGGGTGGTCTTGCTAACATACTGTTGACCACACTTCTTACAGGAAACTAAATAAATACAGTTTGTAGTAGAACAATTAAGATCAACATACGATTTAACAGAATATGAGTTGCCAGTTAGCGCGGAACTAAATGAAGCCGTAGTATTAAACAATGGACCCGTGAGACACCCGCGATGTCCACACTTAGAAATCTTGAAATTAGTACATGTAGAATTAGGTGCTAAACAATCATCAAGCGCGATATTACAAGGTTTGATGTCGTGACCTTGCTTTGCTGTCAGAAATATGTCTGTCATTTGGATTGAAAAAGGTCTTAGTGCATTTCGAACTGTTAGAAACTCGGCCGAGGTACCTGCACTAAGGTTCCTCGGATCTGTCTTTCAATTATTTTCTTTTGTTACTTTCATTATGAGTGTGGGGATGTGCAGGGGCCCGGCCTCGGGGACAACTTGTCCACCAGCAGAATCCAGGCATACACGGAATAAAAATACAGTCACGCTTTGATTGTGACTGTTTGCATGAGCACCATGAGGATGCTGAAGTACATGGGCCCACACGGCCCATAGCCCCGGGCCAAGCTGAACTAGACATAAGTTACGAAACGTTACGCCATAGATCTTACACGTGACGCTCGTATAGTTGAAAAAGCTTACCAAGGGTCTCATACCACTACAGCTTGCTGGAGGTGTAAACACACTGGGGTCCTTAATTCCAGGCGTGATGTTATAGTACCCCAAACTCTGGACGACAGTAACTACAGCAAATAAGCAGAGGACATCTCAGTTTCAAGTTAAAAACACAATGTAGCCGAGACAATCGAAGATTAACGTCAAGTTAAAACAGCCGATTACTAACGACATCACAGCTTTGTCATTAAATCTATCTCCGTTTTCATAATCCCGTAGAAAAAAGACATTAGACCCAAATCCATACAGAATTTTCGCGTCCATCACCGAAAAACTTGATTTAAAAGACACTAATAGCACAAAAATCCAAGCAAGCATATTACGCCTATAACAAAATGCATAGAAAAACACAAGCATGTTTTCTGTACAGGAGAGAAACTTTCAACAGTTGCCATTGATACCGACAAGACATCGTGATGTTCCTGTCGTTAAATCCGTGTCATTATTCAATTAGTCGTCTACCAAATGAATATCTCATTCGCGTGCGAAGTTAACGCCAACTTTTAAGCTCTAATGTTTCCTTAAAGTCTAGTGAAGGTGGATATATGTAAATTCACGACGTCGACTATGTAGCGATGATTTTAAGCATTCCGTGAATGATAAGTGACCGGATGTGAATTGGTCAACGTTTAGTGATTTCGGCATATAGTCAAATTCATAGGAGAGCATTTAGATATACCAAAAGGGGTGTGCAAATAGTACTCACTGGAATACGTATATGCTGTTTGCATATAATTTTGCAAAATTTACAAATTTGTCATAGCTATATTAATGAGAAAATCAACAAAGAAACTTTTATGATATCCCTTATCAGTCACAGAACTGAAGAAAGCGTTATAGTTTCTGACGTTAACGTATCGGTGATCAGATTTGGTGAAGACCGAGATAATCAGTGAACTAATTTGATGAGATTGTAGTATGATTTTAGGTAAATACCAGGTAGATATTATATAGACACCGTTCGCTTCCATAATATATTCTTCGTTGTTCACGATGCATATACATGTAGATTCAACTCCAGAATTATTTAGAACATCTGCACAATATCTTTCTAAAATTATTTTATATCGTCTTGTTTCTTGTTTGGTCGCACAACTTGTGGAACCAGTTCTGGATATTGCTTTGTATGGCATTGCGCTTGATAATCAGGTTGGCTATGTCTTAACTTCTCTACACATTTCATCGTCGTTTTACTGTATCCTTATAAGAGTAGTATCATGTGCGTTGATATGAAACAACGTTTTTCTTTACTTAAACTCCCAGACATACCATTCGACGTGTATTGTATTTAAACTGTAATTTTTAATACAGGTATACCTGTAAAATCTCCCCTGAGAAACCGCCACCGAGTGTCTAAATAGACCTGAAAAACTTGATACCACATCAGTGGAGATAACTAGAGGGCTTCAGTTGTTCCTTTTGTGGACCAGAGAGTGATTCAAAGATAGGAGAACTCAGGAGGCGAAGTAATGTCAATTCTCTCCTCTCTTGAAACATAAAATAATATGTTCGTTATTTTATGAACCGCTCTCAGACTGGAGTGCCCTCATATTGTTCTCATCTCAGTGTAGATAACAGGTGACAGAATTTTGTCATCGAGTTCAATCTGACACAACTCGTATGGCCCTCTGCAATGAACGCCGTCTGTTAGATCGCGTGGTATTGAGAAGAAATACCAGGCCTATATTTAGTTGGTTGTATTTATCCAAACAGTCTTCATTTAGATGGATGTATGGAAATGATACCCATAGCTTCGATATTGAAATAATACAGTGTTTACAATAACGTATCGCAGTAACAACCCTTTCCTGGCTGATTTACAAACGAATATCTAAGAAGGACGTATGCTTTTTATGAAGAACACTTTTAAGTACACATTTAAGTTAATATGCACAGCACAGTGCTGATAAATCTAATGCTGGCGACGGGTTTTTTCTGAATAAAGTATTCTCACGTTTAGTGGTGCGATTCACAGGGTTTATCAGTCTGGACATTTGCAACTTTCGGATCGTGTATTATATGATGTATTTTCACTGGATTACCTTTGAGGATTTGTTCCCTCTATTGCCTTTGATGGCTACTGTAGGATATCGTTGTTGGAGTCCCTCATAAATACCAGTGTGGATTTTCTTTTGTATGTATGTGTATCTGAGTTGGTGAGGGTGTTTGGTTGGTTCTTTTGTGAGCATGTTAAGTAATATTCTGATACCTACCGTGGCTGGTCGTTCCATATAGAACTTCACCTATAGGGACGCATGGATTGCTCGTGGTTGTGGTCAAATATTTAGTGACTCCTTGGACACTTGGAACCGCATACGCATCGACTACCAACATGTCTCCACTCTGGCCGTAGTAAACTTTACCAAGTGATCTTGCATCGTCTACAATAGAAGATTCCACCAAAAGCGCAACATTAGTTTGCATAACAAAACTTTTAAAATTAAATTTTGTGATGCAAAAAGAAATACGACAAAATAGTAACTATTTTACGCCTGGAGATGTGGAACCCTTCATAGACCTGTTTAATTTTTCACATTGTTCTCTGGTTTCCTGGGATCGGCATATTCTGTATTTCCCAAATTCCATATATCAATAGGCGAAATAATACATTTTATCTACACCCGAATGCCATACAATGTTGAATACTGTCACTACACACCCAATGAAAGTAGAATCACATCGCGGTCACAAACCCACGTCGTCTATAACACTAAGCGCCTGCTCCTACAGGATAGGCGTCATAACCGACACGGACATACCCCTCTCAAAAAAATAAGAGGATCTATACCGATTTCATAGTCTATATAGCACGTCTGCTTCACTGCGAAAAAATTGTGTTGAAGCCATTTTACCACCAGAATTGTGTTGAAAATAACACAAATGGTGCTAGAATCAACAGTAATTTGTGTTGAACTCAACGCAATGTTGTGTTGATATATGAAGTTTAACACAAAACCATGATGATTTCAACACAAAACACTCTGTGTTGAAGCCATTTTAGCACAAAATTGTTTTAAAACAACACAATTGTTTTCGTAGTGTTCTATACGACCTGGATTCGGCTCATAGAGAACACATTTGTCATTTAAATTGATACAAACGCGTTGGGATTCACAGATTATTTTGGCATGAAACAAGAGGAGGATGATAAAATATCAGTGCGAAGCATTTTGTGGAGAAATATTTCGAAATACATTTATTCATATCAGAAATGGTGGATTACAACAGGTTCCATGGTTCTATATAAGTTTTTCGGAACATTAAAAAATAATCCACAGTCAAACATACCGTACCATGTGTACAGTCAGTAATGTTTTAACCAATGAATTTAACCAAAAATGAAATTTTCCAAGAAGGTTCTCATGTGAAATAATCAGTGAAATCAATTGGGAGGATGTTGAGCCTAAACCCTGACTGCACTGTGGTATCAAAGCGGGGATTTCCGGTGAACACCCTGTCAATTCACTTCGTTGGCTCAATATGTTCTGTGCCACACGTCCGGCGGTCGCGAATGGCTTTCTCGGTTTTTATTTCTTGTGAATCTCTGGCAAGGACAAAAGACACGTAAAACAATAGTTTCAGTCTGTAGTATTTCATACTCAGTAAAATTGTCCAATTATTTAAATCCTTTCAAAATGACTTGCCAGCTTGCGTTTTCTTATTAGATTTCTTCATCATAAAGATTTGTTGGTCCAATAATATAGATTTTCATATGACTCTCCATATGTTTTTGCATGCTTTGTATGATATTCACAAACATACACATGTGTTACATATTACGTTCGCTCGCTATAACATGACCTACCTGGGACGCAAAATTTCGTCATATCTCCTGCGAGTGGGGTTGGAGTACAGGTTGTGCCTATTATTGTGTACGCTATTTTCTGAAAAATCAAGTGGACAACCTTTTATATCGGTCGTTTTATATCACGGGTATTTTATTGCATATTACAGTATGACATTTTGCTTTACTTGTCAGATTTCAAGCAAATGATTCACAAGGAGAGAAGCAACTAATGATTATATGTTTGCAACTATGCACACATCTCGTTTCTCGGCATAAATTTCGCCAACAAATTCTTAGTTTATCTTGTATAAATGATACTTCACATCATCGACAAAATGTGACAATGGAACTGTAGAGCTTCGCGAAAAAAATCTCATCTACTTCGAAGTTTTTTGCAGTAGTGAATATCTGCTTATTGTTATCGTATCGAATTGTTCGAGGTATATTGCCTAATCCATGCTAACAAACTTCAATAGTATTTTATTATATAAGAAAAACTATCCGTTCTTACTGTTTGATAGTTAGAAATAACCGTGACATTTTGCTGCATCTGTCCGCCAAGCTTAAGGTGGCTGGTTGTCGCCATCATCATGTTGGTGTAGTCGTATGCCATACTGATATTGCCCTGTAAAGACGAGAACGGATGTATATATCCATGGTGAACGTCCAGTAATAAAGTAAATGACGGACGTATGTTTATAAAACAGTTCAATATTTCATATAATGATGTCATTATACAAATACATAACCTGATACATTCTATGACATGCTATAGGCATAATATGCCTAGAACGTTCCTAATCCTAATGGCTTGTTCGTGTTGGCATGTGGCCTTAACCTTCTTGGTTGCACCCTCTCATTGTCCAGGACAATATAAAACCGCCATGTAGAGATCTTAAAGTTGAATAAATTTACGATACTATATGATTATTGTGGGTTGCATGCTACAAGTTATTCAAACAGCAGGTGGTTTCACTGTGATGTAAATTTCGTAAGAAGGTACATACTAACGTTGACTAGATGAGGTACGCCAGCTTGTACGGAGCCGGAAATCTCTCCTATGAATCCCTCCCATTGATCGGGGGTACAGCAGAACTTTGTCTGACCGACAACCATGGATAGGAACACGGCTAGGACGACAAATCGCAGCATGGTGGACAGTTGAGGTCTGGTTGAGGTTTAAGCTATTAGATCTGTCAGCGATAAATCCGTATTGAAGCTATCTGCTACTCGATTGACCTTGCTCACTGGATGGCGTACACACACATCAGAAGACCTGATTAATCACGATCACCTGAAGTACTTTAACTTAACACGTATCAATTTTATGAACCAACATCCTATGATCTCTTTATCAACATGATTGCCCCGTTATCGGCGCTGAAAGGTCAGTTCAGGTTGAAGGACGTTTTCACAGGTGAGTTGTAGAAAGAGCTTGTAGCATGCGACTGACCTGTATACGTCTTATTGACTTCCGTCGCATGCTTTACGTTGCATAAATTTGAATGACGTAAAATTTGCCCTGTTCGCAGTGACTTGGCCAGCAATGGTTTGATTTGCTGTCGTGTTGTTAATAAATAAAATGGTTTTGCTTGTCTAAAAGATAATAGTTATCTATATAAATAACGATATATATATAATTATATCATGATGAAATCCAAAACATTGTAATCGTTTAACCGGTTTCGCTATGAATCACGTCACGCCGGACGTTCGGATGTTTCCGGGCAAACACTTAGAAGCGACGGAGATTCCTGCTACCACCCGAACGTGGAGAATGTCAACAGGAAAGGTATTGGTGGCAGGAAAGGTATTTGTTCATCCTCCTGCATTCGGAGTCTGTCGGAGACAATTGCAGCATTTTAGTCAAACAGTGACACATCGGGAGAATGGACCAATGAAATACGAGTATTGCGAAATAGCATAAAATTCTTTTCTGGGCAATTCCAGCGAGACTCAGGTTATATTCAGAGCCCCAAAAGCAAATTCAATTTGTTCAAATTTTAATATAAATGACATGTAATAACTTCAGGATAAGACCTAACCAATTACACATCAAGTTCAAATTGTAGCTTTCATGTACAAAAACAGGAGCATGACTCAGGTTACATAAAAAAGACATGACCCCCAGACCACTATAGTTCAAACGAGATTTCTCTTCAAAATAATTCTGTGAGAGAATTCAACAAACTTTCATTAAACAAAATACATCCATAGCTAAATATTTGTGCAATATTGAACCAATATTGAAAAGTAACAGGGAGATAATTAAAGGAGATAGCGTGACTCAGGTTACTGTGGCTCAGGTTACAGTTTGTCCGGGGCTAAACATTGATGCAAAACTTTACTCAAAGCAGAACATGCAACACTAGTAATACATGAACAAAGCTATATGATAATTCTAAATGTATTTGGGTAGAATACACGGCTTTTTATAATGTTTAGTTACGAAAAAACGACATGGTCCCCAGACCACTATAGTTCAAATGAGATTTCTCTGTGGATTAATAATTGATTAAACAAAGTACATCCATAGGAAAATATATGTACAATATTGAACTTGATATATAATAGCAACATGGAGATAATTAAAGAATCCGAATCTAATCGTTGACACAAAACTGTATTCAATACAAAATATGCAACACTATTATATATGAAGGATGCTGCATGATAATTCTAAATGTGCTTGGTTAGAATACACAGATTTTTATCATGTTATGTTCATTATTACCTCTACATCACTGCAGTATCATGGTCCAGTAGGTGGTACACATCATGTGTAGTATTTAAGACCAATTCAAAAGAAACAATTCAACGTGATGTATGTGCAGGTCGATATACACATACATTCAAGAAGAACTTGTATAAGCTCATGCAAGCACATACATGTATTGCACCCAAAAGAACCCAAATGCAAATAGCAAACATCACACAAACTAATACCAGTTCTGGAGATGATTTGCCCTGTACGAGAAGAGTTCAGATATCCAATTCTTAATACCCAAGGTGCAGTGGTACTACATAGAACAAAATCTCAAATTAGGATATTATGCACAAATGTGTATAGTCATACTTGAAGGTGGAAGAATCGCAATATAACTGATCAAAATTCTGGTCTCAAATATTTACGATCATTGCATATGCATAGTAGTTTAATATACAGCTGTAAAGTTGCAGTTATTTTCTTTGCATTATGTGTAATGAGATGCACATCAAGCGTTACTCAGGTTACACGTGACTCTGGTTACAATTTTCAAAGTACTACCATTTTTTTTATTCAATATATATGAACAGCTTTATCAGAAATGACTAAGGCATAAGTAAGATAGAGAAATTATGAAATATTTCTCTAATGCTGCTCCGGAGGGATTTTATCAGTTTAGAAACAAATCATTTTTCGTGACTCAGATTACATCATATAAGATGATAGCATATTACTGTGTATGCTACATAAACTAAAGGGAATTTTAGCTACCTGCATTTTCTGCCTGAAGTACATGATTAGGCCAATGCATTGTAGACAAAAGATAAAGATTTATTCAATAAAGATGACAAATCTACCCTATGATGAACAGAGAATTTTATGCTATTTTGAACGACATTGCATCAAAAAATAGAAGACTATTAGTGGAATAAAACCCAAACAAAATATTATTTCCACGAACTTAGGAATATAAACTATGTTATAGGAAAAGAATTAGTAACATACATTAAGTTAATTTTTTACTGATCATGTCCATGTTTACACGGAATTGCCCTTCTTGGAAAACGAACAAAACCGTGTGCTCAAGCTCAATTTTTTATTATATTAAATTACTCAGTGGAACCACAGATAACTTTAATAAACCAATCTATTTGGATTATGTCGATGGCAACTCTATAATAGCTTGCGGTGATTGGAATTTTTGTTCAGAACATTTATCTGGATAAACAAAATTATCGTTGTCATATTAACCAGAAAGCGAGATTGATCGTTTTAGAAATCACAATCGAACCATAAGACGATTCATCTGATGGAAAGGAACCAACACTGGCATCAAGCAAGATCAACTGGACTATTTTCTTGTGACCGAAGACATTTATCCTTCGCGTTGTTTTACAGATATCGAAATATCGTAATAGTCAGATCACTCTCTAGTTTCTATAATGTGTACATTTAATGTGTGCATATCTAATTCCGCTTAAGTCGGCGATGGGGTCCGTGTGGATACTTCATTGTTTCCATTTGAACAATCGCAATAAATTACAACACATATAAGGGAAGTGGGAAGAGGTGCCGACATACTGACAGAGCCACATGACTTCACAGAAAAGTCTTCTGGTTAACCTATTCTGAAGCATCTCAGGTACGCTTTTATTGTTTCTGTTCATGTGGCAACTTGGATGATATGACCACACGGCCCCTAGCACCGGCATAAGCGGTATTAGATACAAATCTAGAGAGCTATGATGGAAATGCTCTGACAACTCGTATATTGGTAATCTGTGAGCTATTTCGGTGTGACAACTCGTACGGCCAAGATACTAAGGCTACGTCCGAGAATTCATCACATTCTTGGGTCTGAACGTATGGTGCCGACGGAAGCTTTCCTGCAGTCATATAGTTGCTTTTTAGTCGCCAGACGTCAATTTTTGCTACCTCTTGTATATCGCTCCAATTTAGGGAGCTTCTCGACTTTGGGGCACACTGTGAACGGCATGATAGCGTGACGAGAAGAGCGGCATGCTATGCCGGTCTGACGAGTGTAGCAACGGGCTGCCATACCGTCCGGATCGGCCCCGAGTTCCTCTATCAGAACGGCATATAAAGAATGGCATATGAAGAACGGCATACGTGTTTCAAAAGTCTCAATGTCGGGTCAGGCGATACTCGATCCTTCCGTAGCGCTTCTGATAAAACTACGCGAGCGATCGCGAGAGGCCGTTGGGTCGGTCTAATATAATTTGTTACTCGATCACGTTTAGGCTAACCATTTCGAGCAAAGACTCGCGAAATACAATTCACAAAATATATCTATTAGTAAGTTGTATTGTCATCTTTTGTTCGGGATAGTTTTTGTACCTTTTCAACGGGAGGTCTTACGCCAAATCTTTGCCAAGGTATTTTTCATGCACAAATTGACAATTGAATCTGTAAAATAATCAGTGTATCCCGCTGTGCTTCCCTGCGGAGGTTCGTAATAATGCCACAAGAATTAATATTAACTCGAAATATCTGCTTGAATAGACCGATTTATATTATACAATAAGGGTAACAGTGTATTATGTTAGCCTATTATTTTATTCTGTGTGAAAGAACACACTTTGTGGCCTCGAAAATCAGCTTCCAATTACGCAAATTCCACCACGTGTTGGGGTCGAGTCCATGTGACTAAAACCACAAATTGACCTATTTACGGCCTTTGGCAAATAAAGGCAGCCTGGATAGAAAAGTCTGTTTATCGTCCCCAGCTTTGTTTGTTGATTTTTTTCCACAATAATTTTCCTGCAAACAAAACTAGTATCTCGGTGTGTACGTGTTATGTAATGGTATTATGCTCTGCGCTCGCCCCGCGTCCGTCTCAGAGCCCGGCCGCAACCAGGTGCGTCTGAACAGACGCAATTGAATTCATTGTCATACAAAGGACTTGAAATGTCACTGAGCAGTTTCATTTATATTACCCATTCTGGTTAAATTGATTACCTAGAATCTGGAGTCTAATTAATGTGTTTTGTACGATATTTATAAAATTTATCTGCCATTGTCCGCATTTTATTTGCCTGCATAAATGCATAACGCTAGGTTATTTTATGTGGTATCACTTATCATCACACGGAAGGATTTCCGACTTCAAGAAAATAACAAAGATCGATCTTCATTATCCTCCGATTCACAGAGATAAATGTTTTCTTCTTCCTATTACAATTAACTTTATATTAGATCAACAACTGTACATGCTCTAAATTCGAATGAAATCTTTCACGACGTCTTCACGAAGAAATGCTTCCTCCGAGGTCCGTGTGCTGTCAAAGCAACAAGAACAGATGGGAAATCTTCGGTCTTCAATTTTACATTCCGGTTTTCTGGTGCAAAAAGTGAAGGCTTTATGCAAGAATTTCTTCCATTCACTCTAGATCTGTATTCCATTTGCGTTCCACAACATGATCTGTTATGAAGGCGACTGTAAAAAGGTTGATAAGTTTGGGCGATATGAGGAAAGAAAAAGTTATTTAAAATTGTTGAATAATATTTTATTTATCAGGATTTATATTAACCTTACATATTTGTCTGTGCTATCCGTAAACTTATCTTACATCCTTCTCGTTTATTATCACATTACACAATTTTTTAGTATTAAATGTAAATATTTAGGAATAATGTTGAACTAATTTCATGTCAATTTTTTATTTCAGATACTCCCGAAAAATTCTTTTTTTAATGTTGTCTTTGTAGTGTTAGTTACTTGAATTGACTTCTGTTGTTGGAATCTTTTTTAGTTGAAATCTTTGAAATTTACGTTCTATCGGCATGTAAACTACAATTTGCAGTTTTAGTATTTCCGAAATTATGTTAGTGCATGGCATAGCGAAAGCTCTGTGTTCACTAATCTTTTCACACGTTTTTTTTCTAAAATTCTTTGACTAACAGCATGCATTCGTCCAACTACTGCCAACGAATTAAGGTAAGTAATAAATAAATCATCGTGGGTGGTCATGCAGGAACAGGTGACGAGACTGGATTCTTTCTGTCCTACCGGGCACGGTACCATACGAAGACAGCAATGGATATTGAGAGTGTCAACAACAATCTGAATTACAGCAGTCCTCGGAGACGCGACTTCGTAGATCTATGGAGATTGGCCTCCGTCAGCCCAAGGAGCCTTGGCTCCATCATCACACCCCTCGGCCAGTACTCAAACCCCAGGACCCTGACTCCAAAAACTCGACAGTCAAACGAGAAATATAATTTTAAAACAACAAAAAATGCGTCTGCTCTTTCATCGATAAGATATATCGTCAGTGGGGCAATCGTCAATCATTATGCTCATCCAGTTGTACTAAGGGGAAAACAAAAGCAGCTGGTCATTGAATATAGAACCTCATCCCAGATGTCGGACATATCACCAGTTTTCTGAAGGAGTTTAAAAAGTTCTTTGAATATGGTGCTAATGCTGTTATATGAATTAGATCTTTGGATTATGAACTCGGAAATTCTTTAATGGACGACGGCTGAACATTGAATGCAGGACTAGCCTATTGTAGTATATTATGAGAAGGGGGAGGGAGAGATACAGAGATAAATTTGACGTCAAGAGTTACCAATAAGACAATTCCCATACTACGAGTTGGTATTGTCTGCAAGCGTTCACGATACATCGTGACTGGAGGAAATTTATAGTCTGATTCCACGAGAGCGTATAACGTCATGTCGTGGATCTTGATTGTCAGCCATACAAACATTTATTTTTTCACTTCATTCTGTTGTTACTCGAGCATCAGTAATATTACTAAGATGTAGGAGGAGATAACACAGTTATTTCGTAGTTCTGAAAGAGTTATAGTTTAACAAATCGTACTCCGGAACCGTAATGCCTTATCTCGACATCTCTTTCACTGCTATATTTCTAACAATATATGAGCTATAAGTCATCTGAAGATTTGGGGTCAAAACTAATATAACAAAAAACATTCTGATCTTCATTCCAGATGTGTCTCGTAACCCTTTTTCCTTTTGAGTTGTGAACTTATGTCTTCCACATAAATTTGACGTTTTATTAAAAGCCACATCTGAATGTAAACTGATGCCGTGTATTTCATAAACTTATTTCTCGGTTGAAGCGGAGTAACCAATGCCGGGATTTATATTTCCAAATTCAGATTTGGAACTCAGATTTTGCGCAGGTAACAAAAATTCGCACGTAAACCATGCAGTTCTCGTGCATAAGCAGGCCCATCTGCCTAAAAGCGCCGACATTTGGCTAATTAATCCCTTAGGATGAAATACTCAACATTTGAACAATATCTGTGTTCCAAAGTGTCCCTATAATTAACTGCGGGATTTACCGATATTGAAACAGGTAATCCATATGAAAATCATATGAATTGAGAAGCCATACGGATTTGATATTTTTGGAACACCATGATGTCTTGTCGGCATCATTGAGAACTGTTGACCGCTAGTTTTATGTATACTATTATTTATTCCTTTAATTTGATGCTAATGCATTTATATGAATTTGGATCATGGACGCGGAAATTCTTCAATGGTTTACCACGGCTGAATATTGAATGACGGACTAGACGCTTGCATATAAATATTGAATACATTGTACCCACGTTGCGAACCGTATTCATATATGCTGCATATCGTAGCTGTACAGTACCTCATAAAATATACCAGCTAAGCCACGAAGATTGTATCAGGGTAACTAATTCTCAATGGAAGGAATTATGGACCTTCTCAGTTAAGAGAACATATTCAGAGATCATCTGATGATACATGGAAGTCCAGAAATGCATGTTATCGCATCAATACCATGGCCGAAATGTTGGACAGATATTTCATTGTCACTCCACCCTGACATCATTGTACCTGTTAGAAATAAAGAGAAAACAATTGAGAGACGTTTGGCTGAAGAGAATACAAGAACAGTTAGATCACATGTAATTAATGCCATTGATGATTACGGACAAAATGCAGTAGACGGAGGAAGGGAACAGGCTGGCGGAGCTACAGCTTTGTTGAATGACGGAGTCGCTGCTCCATTGACGTCCAGGCTGTCGGCTCCATAGAGGATATCGTGGATATAACTGTGAATTCTGCCTTCGCCACATTTTCTTGCAGTTGTCTGCCTCCTTCGTAATTTGTTTCTGATTGTGACTATTAACGAACATTTGAAGTATTGGTGACCCATGAAAGGCTAAACTTGATCGGGAAAAGTGAGGTTTTTCAGTGTACACAAATTCTTTTTTTTTAATTCGCAGGAGACATACAAGTCATAATGGATATACTGTGGTTCCATCCGAGTTGGGGGAAAAAGAATGAAAAGGTTGAAAACTTCAATTTAAGCACATGTGTGTAATAAACAATTAAAAGTATATTGGTGGGGAAAAGATCAGAATGCAATAAATTGAGGGATAAATACCGGAGATGGGCGCAAAATATCACGGACTTCAGATGCCGTTTCTTCATCTCATTCACGACAGATCTGAAAAAGTCAGACTGATCAGGAAAATAATGTACTCAGTCAATGCATATTGTGGTTGCATCCGAGTTGGAGAAAAAAAAAACAATAAAAAGATTGAAAACAAAAAGTTAAATTTAATGCACATGCATGTAAGGAACAATTAAAAGTATACTGGTATGGCGGAAAGATCAAAATACAATAAAGTGATGGTTAAATACCGGAGATCGGCGCAAAATATCGGCGCTTCAGATGCCGTTTCTTCATCTCATGCACGCCATATCTGAAAAACAGAGAGACTGGACAAAAAAAAAGAATGTATAGTCTTCATACATATTATAGTTCAATTTTATCACAAATGAACGAAATCCCAAAGTTACGAATATACGTGCATCCTTACAAACCTGTTACAATATCGCCATTTGATTTCTCAAGCATCAGCCCAGGCTTACTTTAAACAATTCCCACGGAATGACTGAGCCAAATCTGCATGTCGCGGTATTTTCATTAATGAGGTAGAGTGTCAATTTCAGGTGGTCTAACTTTCTTCTTCGTCAATTGGTAAAGTTGCAAGACCACGGGAAATCACAAAACATTTGTGTTTATCAATTAAAGTATATCCATTGCATACACAATCATTGGATAATTGTTGGAAGATATTTACTTGTTTTATCTTGTTGGAAAGCGAGACCATCGTGCGATGTAGAATGCAGTTACAAAGTGCACACGCCCCCTTGTTAGGCCCCATGCAAGTCCAGGCGTGCGGTACAAACTATTAATAGACACGCGAGGCTGATTCAACACTTCGGGGGGCATTCAGGGGTTCGGAGTTCACGTTTGATAAAATGATAAAACATTAAAATCTGTTTAATTAATAACTAGATTTTCTAAATTTAAAACTCTCACATTCAAAACCAAAGGAAATATAAACACCAACTTTAGTTTCGCGTAAAGCTCCAATTCATATGGACAGTATGAAGAGACCGTGACACAAATTAACGGTTTGTTCCTACGACATTTGTGTTTGTCGACACAATATTCTGCAAAGACCGTTATCATACAGCATTGTTTTCGTGTACAGCTGCATTCATATGGACAGTGTGAAAAAACCTTGACATAATTCAATGGTTTGTTCCTACGACATTTGTGATTTTGTTTGTCGACACAATATTTTGTAAAGACCATTATAATATAGCAATTTCATTTCACTCCGGCTAATTCAGTACCGGTCGATCACATCCAACCATATCAAAACAACATAGTACGAGCATGCATGATCGTAGTCTATATTTTTCTGTTTCTGCTCTTTTAGACAGACAAGACATTGCAGTAAACGAAAATCTCGCCTTTTAAAATGAGTCCCGACTCCACCTCTGGTATTAAACAACACAGAAACAGATAAGCTGGGAATTCGCCTATAAACCCAACCCGGTTAGGACGACGAACGGCACGGCATGCCATGCCGTTCTCGAGGAGAGAGAGCGGCATAGGCCGCCCCGTTCGGATCTACCCACTATGCCGACCAGAGTTTTGAGACAGTCATGCCGTATACCGTTCCAATCGCCCTGATATGCCGTTCCCATGAAGGAATGCATGCCCCAAAGTCGAGAAGCTCCCTTACATCAGACTACAGTTCAAGCCAGCCACTACCCTCGGTGAGCATGTCCCCACCCCTGTGGCACCGAGCCCCACTCTCTGTCTCTTCAACTAAGCTCCGCCCGACCCCATACCCTCATATAGTCTGGGATCTTAGATCATGCTACACTTATTCAACCTATCCACTTCCATTGGAGAGCATGTCCCCACCCCTGGGGCAGCGAGCCCCAGCCTCTATCTCATAAACTGAAGTTCGCCTGACCCCATACCCTCATATAGTCCATGCAGGAGCTTACATAAATGCTACACTTCTTCAATGCATTGCCTGACCCCATGCCCTCATATTTCAATTTCTAATTTTATATCATTTATATGTGATATTAAACTACTGTTACGTAGGAGATGCAGTGTATATTGTATATACACATTCACACATGCCAAATCAACTACAATATATCCCTTTATAGTAATTACTATTAGTTTGATGACATAAGGCTGAATGCCTAATTTCTAGGCTGTTTTATTACTCATGTAACTATGAGAATATAGGATATATTTTTCGGATGTGTCCCTGATTTGACTGTCCAATTCGCTTTCGATTCTTTTAACAATCGAGCCAATCGCAGTGACTGCAGAGGGTCACAAAGATGCCCTCTACGTAGACATATAAGCGATAACCTTGAGAAGTCAGTAATAACAGAATCACCCATTTACACGCTTCAATACAATGTCCCGGTTTGGCACCAGAGACATGCATGTGTGGCATGTGTGTGTGTTGTTGCGATAGATCATCTATCAAGGCATCATGTCTTGCCTCTCTGGCAAGGCGCATGGTGGGGTATCATGTCTTGCGTCTCTGGCAAGGCGCATGGTGGGGTATCATGTCTTGTCTCTCTGGCAAGGCGCATGGTGTGGTATCATGTCTTGCTTCTCTGGCAAGGCGCGTGGTGGGGTATCATGCTTTGCCTCTCTGACATGGCGCTTGGAGCAGTGATATCATGTCTTGCCTCTCTGGCAAGGCGCATGGTGGGGTATCATGTCTTGCCTCTCTGGCAAGGCGCATGGTGGGGTATCATGTCTTGCCTCTCTGACAAGGCGCATGATGGGGTATCATGTCTCGCCTCTCTGGCAAGGCGCATGGTGGGGTATCATGTCTTGCCTCTCTGGCAAGGTGCATGGTGGGGTATCATGTATTGTCTCTCTGGCAAGGCGCATGGTGTGGTATCATGTCTGGCCTCTCTGGCAAGGCACGTGGTGGGGAATCATGCTTTGCCTCTGACATGGCACTTGGAGCAGTGATATCATGTCTTGCCTCTCTGGGAAGACGCATGACGGGGTATCATATGTCTTGCCTCTCTGGCAAGGCGCGTGGTGGGGTATCATGTCTTGCGTCTCTGGCAAGGCGCATGGTGGGGTATCATGTCGTGCCTCTTTGGCAAGGCGCATGATCGGGTATCATATCTTGCCTCTCTGGCAAGGCGCATGGAAGGGGTATCATGTCTTGCCTTTCTGGCAAGGCACATGGTGGGGTATCATGTCTTGCCTCTCTGGCAAGGCGCATGGTGGGGTATCATGCTTTGCCTCTCTGACAGAACTTTTGGATGGGTATCATATCTTGCCTGTTCGTCATAGTGCATTGCATTACAAAATGACTTAAATTATTAAATACTTCGTGATATTCCACTTCACTCTCTCACAATGGTACTATACCAGCTTTCTTCAACCGCTAAAAAGTTGAGTGTCACCATTTAAGTGAAATGCTCTAGAGTGTGACTTGGAGTACTCCTGCCTACCTGAATGGTATCTTGGTATATCCATACATTTTTTGAATATTCATGAGATTTGGTTGGATAATTATTTAACTAGATGTGAAAATTAAAGTTTGCCTAATAATGTACATGAAAAAATTAATGATTGACTCTATTTTTATATTTATTTTATGACCAGTCACGGGAGATGTCGTATACGACAGTGATAGCTCGAACAGCACTGTTTTCCCATTAGACCGTAAGTAAATATGAACAGATGAATGATTACCTTATTTGGATAGATTCTCAAAGATAATTGATAAAAACATTCCTACCATACACCATGGGTTATGTAGATGTACCTTTATTTGCCATAATACTTGTTCCTACCTTTGTTTTGTTAGTCGGGGAGAAATGCTGTCATAGCATGTATGAGGTGATTTTCATTATAATAGTATTCCATTGTATCTGGGTCATGACAACTACTTCCATGTAATGTAGATTAATGAAACCTATCATAAACAATGTCCCTATCACTCGCTTTCTATATTTGTAGTGAAGAATAGCACAATGGCTATACCATGTCATTGTACCTTTCACATCTATATATATTTCAGTCTAACCTCCCACGTTTTTCCCCCACCCTGCCTGTTCTTAGGCAGTGTGTAAGCTGATGAATTCCACAGATTTTAGTCTCACCAGTGAAGTGAAGCTCTATAAACTTGAATGTTAGTCGGTTGGTTGGTCTGGTCACACTTTTGAATTGAACTCACTTGATGGAGCTTATTGACGTCGTGTTTGAATATTTAATTGCCCCCCCCCCCCCACAATTAGTGGGGGGAGGGAAATTATTAGAAACACCGGGTGTCCGTAATTCGGTTAAACATTTCTTGTCCGATCAGTAACTCGAGAACCGTTGAGCTGATTGACTGATCGAGTGGCTTGACATCGGTGAGAGGACGGTTGGGATTGCTTTTCAGGTACTTGCTAAATCCAAGATGGCCACAATCAGCCAATTTTGGTTTTTAGCAGTTGTATCTTTGCACCTTTCCTTTCCAACCAATAACTCAGGAACTATTCAACCGACTTCAAACTTAGAGGTTGAAATGACATCGGTGAGAGGACAGATGGGATTACTTTTCAGTTATCTTTGTAATCTAAGATTACAACACATATAAGGGAAGTGGGAAGGGGTGCCGACATACTGACTGCGTCACATGACTTCACAGAATAGTCCTCTAGTTAACCTATTCTAAAGCACATACCAAGAATCTAACGATTCGTGATATGTGTTGTATCTCAGGTACGCTGTTATTGTACCTGTTCATGGCCGTCATCAACCATCTTGGATTGTCAGCAGTTGGATCTTCACACATTTCTTGTCCAACCAATAACTCAGTAACTTTTGAACCAATCGTCTTCAAACTTGGAGAGTGCCTTGACATTGGTGAGAGAACAGTTGGGATTGCTTTTCATTTACGTGCATAATCCAAGATGGCCACAATCATTCATCTTGGATTCTAGCAGTTGTATCTTTACACATTTCTTGTCGGACCAATAACTCGAGAACTATTGAACCGATTGGTTTCAGGCTTGGAGAGTTTCTTAACACCGGTGAGAGGACAGTTTTGATTGCTTTTCAGTTACCTGCGTGATCCAAGATGGCCATCTTGGATTTCAACAGTTGTATCTTTGCACATTTCTTATCCGACCAATATCTCGATAACTATTCAACCGATCAACTTCGAACTTGGAGATTGTCTTGACATCGGTGGGAGGATGGTTGGTATTACTTTTCAGTTATCTGTGTAATCCAAGATGGCCGTCATCAACCATCCTGGATTGTCAGCAGTTGGATCTTCACACATTTCTTCCCCGACCAATAACTCGGTAACAATTGAACCGATCATCTTCAAACTTGCAGGGTGTCTTGACATCAGTGAGGGAACAGTTCAGTTGGGATTGCTTTTCAGTTACTTGTGTAATCCAAGATGGCTGCCATTAATGATGACAGTTTCTAAATGCACCTTCTGCATAAGAAGCAACATAGTTTCTGTCGGATGCATGGCTCATCAGCTATGTCTGCATTTCCAAAATCATACCTCTATTCATTGACATGTGATACTATCGACCAAAATAATCGACCATAGAGGTCCACGTGCCCCGCAGCAGCAGCTCCAGATATGTTGGATGCAATCCACCAGTGTCCGAATACAGTGTCCCAATACTGCGGGTAGAGGGCCATGTGGACAGTAGTGTAGGTCAAACCGGATAGAGAGAGAGAGAGAGAGAGAATTAAGGTTTGACGTCGCGTTCAGCAATATCTCAGCTATATAGCGAACAGATAACAGATAATTTGAGATAAAGATGTCAAAAGAGCCTAAGAGTAGCAATTGTCGCACTATAGTGCAGTGTCAATGCAAGTCCAATGAAAATATATACGGGTGGGGAGGGGGGGTTGAAAGCTGGAAATATAGATTCCTATGTTTGGAACACTTCGCGGATCTCTAATTTGGGGTTCATTTGGGGCGTTGAGTGGAACGTGTTTTTAGATCCCTTTTGGCGGTTCGAACTCAACAGAATGCTCGAGTTTTATCTGGCCAATTAATTTGCTATCATTGAGGGAATTCCCAAAATCTGTAATGTGTGCCTTTTGGAGGCAAGCTGCATTTTGGGATCCCATAAAGTGTAGCTAAATAGGCCTGTATCTGCCCTTGAGGATGATAGGCATATCCCATTAGCGTGCAATGATGCAAACATTGGCAGAACCCACGTGAGGCACGCCACATGCTATAGAATGTGTATTCGCTCATAGAGTCCTCGTGGTATTTGTCCCTTATCGGGAGATAAATATATATCCAAATGAAATGGATATTCCCTTGAATCTGCCCCCGGATCTCTTCTAATTTGAGATGTTTCTCCTGGTTTTCGTCTAAAGCTGACCTCCATGTTAACGGATGTCATACAGCTGACATGCGCTGCTCGGAATTTCCGCGTGTTGCTGTGTTTTCAACATGGATGCCAATATGGAGTCCTAGCAGTGCGTCACACGGTACTAGTGTCCTACATTATCTGAGGCCGTGCCGAGTGTTGATTGGAGGTGCAATCAAACCAGCACGGATGTAAAATAGCAAACAGGGGTACTTCAAATGTGTACAATGATGTTTTACATTTCAGAAGATAGATTATAAGATGCTCGAGGATTAGTACGGGAGACAGAGGGTAGAGTTACATTTATTGGAGGTGGAGGCAATCCCTTGGAAGTACGAGGGGAATCTCGTTTTGAATCAGGAGCACTGGATCCGTTTCACAAGTGCAGCATATATGATACAAGGGGTTGGTGGCGACGTACTTTATGAGATACAGGGTGAGGCCAATGCTCCGGACTCCAGAAGATACGGAGTAGGATGGTGGTGTAGGATGGGCCAGGGACATGAACAATTCAAATGTGCGAAGAGATTGACTGAGAACTAAATAGGTGGTTGATGCCAGCCAGTGATGAAAGTGCCTGGAAATCTGATTTTCAGCTTGCTCGTTAGTTATCAGATGAAAAATGTAGGGTGAGTTGTATGTCAGTTCATTGGTTAGCTAGGACAGGATTGAAAAGCTGAAAGTGACGATCGCAGATTCTGATTGAAAATTGGTATTTTGCAAACGGTCCCGATTGAAGCTATGTTACCATGATTGATTCACACAGCTTTTGCTGGGTTGCGTTCTGTTACTTAACTGACCAGCGCCCCTTAGGAGAAATGAACCGGATGTGAACAAGCTTATCCTGGTCTAAAATCTGAAATGAAGTCTGATTCTTTCGATACAAAAGTAATCAATGTCTGAATATATAAAAAGATGTTAAACACTTTTGTTAAGATGTTACTCGCAAAATTATTTTCAATAACTTTTTATGTCCACCAAGTATAAGCTATTTGTTATTATTTTCAAAATATCCACTTTTAATGAGAAGTTAGTCTGCATCAACCACATCTGTGTAACTATGGAGATGGGATTTGCTCTGTCGATATGATCAATAATTTACTGCAGAAATGGATACTTTCTTAATGATTTTCAACAGCTGGTTACGATAACATATCCCATTTCTTGACAGCATAAATCTCTCCCATGTAAGAGCTCCGTTTGAGATGCTCCCTTTTCATTTTTATGAGTAGTTGTAAAGTTGGATTTCTTCTGGCTCCATCAAAAGAGCAGGCCAGATAAGATCAAGCCAGGACAAACCTCACCGTAATTTTGAAAACCTTTTTCATAATTTTGTTGTGCATCGAAAGTTGGCAAAGTTCACAAATGGGTTTTAGATGTTCTTCAAACAGCCCTGATTAAATTATTGATGAATGGCTCAAGATAAACAGGGGACAAATAACTGGTGTATTTGTATATTGACCTGAGAGAAGCCTTCGATCTGGTGAACCATGAGTTATTATTACAGAAACTTGCTTGCTACAATCTGAGTGACAAATGTTTATCTTGGTGTAAAAGTTATTTGTCTTCTAGACTAAGCAAGGGTCAATCCTTGGTCCACTTCTGTTTCTGATCTTTATTAACCCTACCTTGCCTAGAGGGGGTCACTTTCCGCCCCCTCTTGTTGATTTTTTGCTCCTATCTCCGGAACGACAAAAAAT